>JAFMSR010000005.1:28644917-28752417 GCA_022818135.1 Saxidomus purpurata | reverse complement strand
TTAAAGCACGTGGTAAAAAGTAAGCTGATATTATAATTTTGCAAAACCGATAAGGGAGAAGTTGTTTTACTTTTCGTATTTTTTCTAAAAGATATGAAAAGGAACATTACAATTAAACAATTACGTTTTAATGAAGGAAATGTGTATAATCAATATTTTAATGTCTATTTCGTATTATTTTAGCATACAGTTAAAACCATTTTTCTTCGCATTCTAATAACCGCTCCTACCATGTACTTCCGGAAAAACTATTCCATAATAGGCCGCCGTCGTCATTGGCGGCGCCAATAATTTTTCGCATTCACATATTAACGAACATTACTCAGTTAGTGGTGTCACATAGATTTGACTAATTGATAAGAGTTAATTTTGTCATCTTTTATGACAGGCCATATTTTCACACGTACCACAAGTGACAAATAACAAGCGGAAAATTAACATTTTTTCTTAACAGAACAGACATTTTATTTACAGATCAGACTTGAACATTAACAGTTCCTCTTCTTTCATATTTACATACATACATAATATCAGGGTCTGTATATTTAAAAAATATACGGACCCTGACAATATTGACCAGTTACAGTTTAACGGGAAAAGATATTTTAAAACAACATTTTTAGGTTCAGATTAAAAAAATTATATTTTTGAAAGACTTATATTAAAACGCAGTACGTGATAGTATAGCGGCGATTTTCAACGAAAATACCATGGCGACCATGTGTGATTCAAAGGATCTAAATGTAACACGTCCCTTTTACAGGTGTATTGTACAAACAATACAGCGAGAAAAATTTATGACTTGTGCAACATGTATTGAGACTGTTAAAAATGAAAAGAAACAAACGTATCACTATGAAATATATGTACAGTCCCGGCTACCTAGCCACTGCCTTTTCTGAATAATACAGATCCGGCTACCTACTGTAGCCATTTCCTTCTAACAAACTTAAGGTATGTATCATAGTTTTCCTTGTCGCGAATAACAGGCTGAGCATATCTCCCAATCGGGGTAAATACCCCAAATGAGCTAAAATAGCCCGATTGGGCTAAAACATAAACAATAGAATAGTACAATTTTTTAAATAACTTTTTTTCAAAGGAAAAGCGCAAGTTAATTTTTTCATAGAATATTTATCAGGCTGATGCAATTGCCCAATGGGGCTTTCGAAAATCAGCTATTTTAAAAATGATTTTTTTCACTTGGAAAAGGTGTGAACACATTGTGCATGATAAAAACATCTAAAAAAAAGTTTAAAAGTACAGAATTATTCATGTTTTCCTGCAAAAATTTGTCTCCTTTGTGAAGAAAAGACATTTTTTGGCATTTTCTTTTAAACTTATTGACAGAAAGTTTTAAAACAGCTCAGATTGATAGAAAATACACACATAATTATAAAGAAACCCAAATTAAGATACACAAAGGTATAGTTTGTTGCGCCAGTCCTTTTTTGATTTCACATATAAAATATATGGAAACTGAAAGTAGAAGGGCCAAAAACCTGGCGGAAGAAATGGCTGGATGGAATTTGGTGATGTGGAGTTTTTTCATACCCTACTAATGCAAATAACATTCCCTAGCTGTTTCAGAAACATTCATGAAGATTTGCACTGAAAATCTTAAAAAATGTGTTTTTCAGTGATTTCAAACTTATTTTAATTGTGTTAAAAAATCTCAAGATGACTTTTATTCACTTTTAAATTTATTCTCTACATCTGAACTTTGTAATAGAATTTAAATTGTATGAAATTATTCATTTTTAAAAACGTTTATTTTCGGAAGCCCGATCGGACAATTGCATCAGCCTGTTTATCTCATTTATACAGACCTGATAAATACATTACTTTCCGGTTTTTCAGTTGGTTAAGAAGTCAAAATTTCACTAGCAAAAAAGCTATTTGCAAAAATTGTATTTTTCTATTGTTTACGTTTTAGCCCGATCAGGCTATTTTAGCTCATTTGGGGTATTTACCCCGATCGGGAGATATGCTCAGCCTGAATAACAAATTTAAGAATACTGCAATGTTTTGCAATATTATTGTTCGGGTCACACCGATTATAGCCTCTTTGGAGGATGGTGGACCCAATAAGCACAATTACAAACAAACAAAAGCAATATTATTGACGTGGTCTACCTCAGTATGAATGTAGGTACCCCACCCACCATGTTAAACCAGGCCGCTGTTTTAGAAACGCATTGACAACGTACCTCTCAAATCTAACTCCCTGTCCCTTAATGGATTCGTATACTGAGCCGACTGTTCTATTAGCTCAGCTGTAAGTTTGACCATTTTGACTGATACTGTTGATAAAAATACACACAAGATTTAAAGCATTTTTCAATTTCTTCCAACACGAGTTTTTTGTTAATGCGCATGTCAAAAATCTGGTACGTATATTGTACGTACCCCGTACTTTACCGTACATGATTTTTTAATGCCGATATAGTACATTATTTTCTATCTGAAGTAATTTTTCTATAATAAATATGAAAATCTAGTAAAAGCGAAAGGTTTATAACGTTGTAAACCCAGAGTTGGGGATGGGGCGGCGGCAATCTAGGATTATCCATGACAGAGGCGTGCAAGCTAAAGCCTTTCTTTAATACTTATTTATTATTCTTCATGGCATCAGGCAGTACATTCAAAATAGCACATTTTTATCACATTTCCTTTTCTATGTCTCTGGTTAAAGTAAATGCAATAAAAAAATAGAATCTGAAATTGAGATGAATAAGAATAAACATAAAATATGCCAATTTACTAATCAAAAGATTTACTAGCAAAAGATCTTTCTTGAAACACTCACATCGAAAGGGTCAGCACCACAGCTGACAAAACATTAGGGTTCAAAACACTTGTCCGTCCCCAACTTGAATATTCACGGACAGTTTGGTCACCTCAAACTAATAAAAAGAACATAAACAAGACTGAGATGATGCAGCGCCGTGCAATAAGATGGGTTAAAACGACTATTCTACCTATTCCAGCGTCACACAAATGCAATCAAATTTGGGCTGGAGGTCCCTGGAACACCGTAGAAATGATGCAAGGCTTATCGTGTTCTATAAGATTTATCATGATTTAGTCGCCATACAATTCCCTCAATATCTCGTAGCCCCGGTCAGGTTTACTCTTCTCATGCACCCATATTGTCACCGACGGACTCACGTCGGCACAGTTTATTTCAAATTCTCCTTTTCCCCCCATGCCACAGTACTCTGAAATGGTCTGCCTCTTCATATTGCCTAGTTTGAACTTTTTCAAGCAGGCTGTTTCAGTATTAGACTACTAGATCATTAAGGATGTTTTTACCACTTTTATCTTTCTCTCTATTCTACTATATTTTACGCAACAAACTGATTGCTTTTATTTTCACTCTTACATTATCTATAGGGAACTTATACACACAGACTTAATAAATACAGTTCTAACTAGAATTGTGTATTACACTGCATTACTAATTATAATCGAACATATTAAGACTATCTGAATATATGGCCAGAGGAATCAATATCAGCACTTTTGTACTTCCATAATTTATTTATACCTTTTATCATGTCAGGTAGAGTGTTCCATTCCTTAGCACCGCAATATTGAAATGATTGAATGCCAACATTTTTATTGTACCTTGACAAGACAAAATTGAAAGAGCTTGATATGGTATTGAATCTAGATATAGCTAAATGTATAGACTATAACCATAAGACCTCTTTATTCTAAATAATGAAAGGATAATCTCTTTTTATTTTTTAATATAGAAAGTAAATTAACCAATACATTTTAATACATCATCTAAATCTCTACATAAACAAATAGATATATGTCACGGTGCTCATGACTTCAAATAGATTGTCCCCTCTTTATGTAATAAAATGACTGTTTCATTAAAGACTACCCACCTCTATATATTTAAGTGTTTTGTAGTCTATACATTATCATCCCCCTTTTCACTCATATAATTTGTTTTAATGTGTGTATGGTGGCATAATTGTGCATGTATACACACTGAACATCTGCATTGTATTTGGTTCAGTGTTTGCTTGTCTGTTGGTTGCTCACTGTCTTGCACGCACCAGTTCTATGCATGATGAAAATTCCAGCACAAATGTTTTTTTGCAGCTGTTGAAGAATCGTCTATGCACTCCTGTCTCGATTTTCAAAGAATGCGGCATTGAGCCAGCGCGGTTCTGCACCTGATCTAGATCAAGAACAGTTGACTAAAGTTTCATGAAAATCCTTCATGGGCTTTAGCAGATATGGAGCGAACACGAAAGTCTACTAATGATCCCTACGTGTGACATTGACATTGGGCCGGCGGAGATGGAAAATTGGTTCTGCACATATGGTCTCGATGTGGTGAACATTAATATTTTGACCCTAGTTAAACAGTGAAAATCACTCATGGGGCAATGAAGATATGGAGCGGATATAAATGCAAGGTTCGAACTTTTGACCTTAAATTTTGACCTTACTCTTGGCTCGGTGAAATTGTATTATAGGTTCTGCAAGTTGTCTAATTAATTGAACATTTGACACAATTTAAATGAAAATTATTCAAGACGTTCAGGATACATGTACATGTACATAGAACGGACACGATATGCAAGGTTCGACTATTTGACGTTGAAGTTGTGACCTTGTGCTTAGGGCGGTCAACGTAGACGGGCCGGCGGACTGACGAATACCATTCCTATATCCCCCTGTGTTGAAGTAGGGAATAGAATGTTTTAACACACATTGCCGAAAGAGATCAGACGTTATTGATTAAAGATCTATTTATTAGAAAAAAGATAAATAATTTATTTGATGTTTGGGACAAGTTTATTGAAAACCGAATAATTATCTTTATTAGTCTTAGTTACCTCCCTTAGCAGTCAAACATTTTCATCTTATATCAATTAAACAGATCTGTTAATTTTTACTTATATTGTACATGGTTCATAAGTGACATTTTATGTCAACTTCACTTTACTGTGTTCTATACGTCAACTAAATATGTCTTCGTTTAATTTTTGCATATGATAACTTCTAATCAGTACGTTGTAAGCAAATTAGAAGTCCAAAGACTTTGACATGTATGTAAATACTTCAAATGCATACTGTCATTGAACATTGTAAAGTAAAACTTGTTTGAATGAAAGTAAGTGGTTCTGATACACGTCTTTTGCACACGATGCCAAGTTATTGAACACGCTACATCACATGAATCTAGCGGCATCCTACAATATTCGGACGTTCTTTTAAGTGTGCCGACTATCTTTAAGATATTTCTTGTTTTACACTATTTCTGCTTGAGGAAACCATGTCATAGATACAAATTAATCAAAGGCTCTCATATGTGCCGTGTTTAAAGATTATACTCCACTAATCATTAAAAAAAATTGTCATAAAATCAAAACAATAATAAAGTTTTGCAATATCTGTAATATATGTCACTGGTAAATGCCCTATTTGATTATGTTCTTTATCCCGTAACTTATCTATGTGTTCATTCATTTAGGAATTCAATAGCAGACACATGAAGGAAGGGGAGGCGGTTCCCGAAGTTTTGACGTCGATGTATTTTCTACAGTGTGCATTGCACTGCAACCCGATATCATACGAAGCGAGCGTGTAAATTAAAACAAGCAAGATCTATAATTAACTTGTGATCAACAATAAAAAAAATAATATTCCAACCGATATTTCAGAGTGGATAATTTGTTGAAATAAATAAAAGTGTTTAATTCTAGTGTAAAATTACCGACTGATATATGATTTTTGGAAAAATTCTCACTATACCAAACGTTAAACTTCTTTGACACAGATTGATTGCATATGTCATTTGCAAAAGGGAGTTCACAGCATGCAAAATATGCCTCTCAGATGTGATTAGAGACATTACGAGATGTTTTGATTTGAATATTCATAGTTTAAGCTTTAAAAAGCTCATTATCGGCCAAATCAGTCTTTTCTCAATACTTTAAACTAGCTAACTAGGAGCATTTGAGACAGCTGTGATGAAAATAACAATATAGCGGAATGTTTCATGTAGTATGTTATAACAATTAAGTGATTCAGCGTGAAAATATTTTAATTCAATTCCACTGTATACATTGAGCTGGTTGCTAACTCTTGAACTTAAAGCCATTTCTGTCGCATGTTATAAAGCCTTTTGTCATTGTCTCTTTATGTGAGAAGGTTGGCTACGGAATTTGTTTATCCCTATTGTTTTTTATCAGGTTCGTATTATTTTTGTAACGGTAAACCGCATACATTTCAAAATCTACACATTATTCAGTGGTTGCCATAGGAAATAATTGAATTTCATAAAAAAAGTACATCAATAGCTATAGCCCTGGAGAAAACATCATGCAGGGTTTTAATATTACCTTTCTCAACCAGTGACAGATATTAGGAAATACAGCGGTTGATATAGTTCATATATTTACTGAGATCTATGGAGTGCAGTGCACTTGCATTATCAATCCAGATTCATCATTTTTTTCCAGTTTACTGTCGATATGGCTAAAATTCATTTAGCCAGTATAAAAATAGAATTTCGAGCATAAAACCTGTTCTTCCTCGACTACGACTTCAGTTGACATATAAGTCATTGTATTTACCCACTTTGGCTTCACTGTAAACGTACATGTAAATTATCTACTTGTGGTAATTTTCCATTTGTTCATTCTTGTCTGTCCATATTACATTCCTTTGTCATTTTTTAGTAAGTGATTTGCGCAGTAGTTGGAACATGTATTTCTAAAAATGCTTTTATAAAACATCGAGTGTTTACACAGCATGTTGCAGTATTCCATTAGTCAACTCATAACTACAACATCTTGACTGCAAACCAAAGTAAAATCAATAAATGCTTTCTAAAATCTACTTTGTATTTTCCAAAAACAGTATCTTACGACAGTAACATTTTGTTTTATTGCTTTCTTAGAATTAGTCATTTCTGTTACAACGCAAAAGTAAATTACATGTATGTAAATATCATCAGCAATCCACAGAATTACGAAGTATTCTGTTTTGTATTTGCTGAATTTGATTTGAAGCAAATTTTATAAACTTTAAGGTTCGTCCATAAGAGCAACTATATTAGCTTGTATTTGTGGATGAGACCTCCTGTATTTGCTGAACCATCTGTTCATATACAAGAAAGTATTTTTTGCTGGAGTGGAAGGGAATCCTTCATTCGGTTTTTTAACCGAAGGTAATCATGGGTTCTTAGAACACAGCTTTAGAATCGAAGTTCTGCACCGTTCAAAGTAGAATGATAGTGCATGGCTTTGAACAGACCTCTTACGTTGATGGCAGACGAAACAGAGGATCAATAGCTCTAGTTGAAAAATAAAACTCTGTTGTCAGGTAAGCTTAAGGCAAGCATATTTCTTGACAATTACCAAGTAAATTGAATACTTGTAGCGTCTCCGTTAACAAAGACAGACAGAAAGAAATAAAACAGTATGGAGACGCCTCTAGTCTAGATTCAGTGGTTAAGGCAAGATAGTTCTACACATGAAACAAAAGCGAGTTGACTACAAGTCGGTAGTTCTTAAACAGAAACACGGTGTCTCCTCTTCTGACCTACCATCAGAAGTTAAGGCTGATATATACCATGCAAACAACATTGTTGTATAGTCCTGCTGATGGCACCGACTGAAAGTATGCTGTAAGTATGGGTAGGCAACAAGTATGTACAGGAGATTATGGACAAATCATGTACACACATTTGAGACTGTCATAAATTCACTAATTGGATACCATGACACTAAGTAGAACCATTTTGATCCATTCTGAAGATAAAGACACAGCAAAACTTTATGTGGCAATTTACGGTCACTGATATAAAATCGCTTGTGGATTTCACTTGATTAAGCCAGCATGAGCTGACTAAGGGAGAGGAGGGAGGAAAAGAAATTGTCTAACACTAAATGTCAGGCCCTATTTTTACATGGCTCCATTGCACAAATGTCCGCCGGAAATATAAGACAACATCTACTTCAAAATTATAAAGCTGCATGCAAAATATGAAATACTTTGGAGTTAGTTATTATTTAGAAATCAACAGTAAGATTTACTAAAATACGATTACATACAAAAGAACATGATACAGTTAAAATTATGAATTGTAATATTTAGTGGACTAGGCCTGTAGTCATCATAATTTACATATCGAATATGAATAAATTTAATCAAACATTTCAAGAGTTATGAAATTGAATATACTTGCATGATTGCTACACGTACGAACAAATTGTCGAAAGTTGATTGAAACCGATGTTGAACTGTATCTGTGGTTTATAATGGAAAAAAACTGAAACTGCGAATCACAGAAACCAATCTGAAAGACAAACGAGCCAACGACGACGTAAGCAAGTAGAAAACGACAACAAGCGATCCCTATAAGACGCTTGCGTATCCAGCCGTTGGCAGACGACAGTGGAGCCGAAAGAGAAAATTTTAGAAATAAACGTTCGAATATTTACTTCGTTTTAACTTTATTTTATGACCACAAGAAACTTAAGTGTTAGCTTGTTGTGAATATACGTTTGTATAATTCTTCATCGTGGTAAGTGGGCGATATACTTTCTTCCATTAAGATATATGTTGTAGTCATTAGTAACAGATGTGCACTACCGACTTAGACATGTCATTTGTTTAAACTGAATATTGTACACAAAATATTGTGTTTTAAGTGGTTTTATTGATTCAAATGACAACTTGAGACCAAGTATGAAAATGTATGCGGCTGTTTTAAGAATGAGGATAAGTTTTGAGAACCATTGATAGGAACAAACTTTAACAGTACTGAGTTGTGTTTTGAGAGGCTTTGAAAAGTAAAAGATTCTGAATTCTGACCTTTTGTGTCAGACCTGACATTCTCGAAATTTAACACTAATCAAGCAAAGCTTATTTTCTACATGTTCTGTACCTGTCACAATAAATCGCTCGATTGCCTGTGTACAAGACCTAAAATAAGGTCAAACTGTTCATAAAAATCCAGCTTATTAGGTAGCTGTTTTTGTCTTTTGATATGCGTTAATGTTAACTGAATGTCAAATGGGAGGGTTGTTTCGAATTAGCAGCTTTTCCCAAACACATTCGTGTTAATGCTTATCAACATCTCTAAAATGATTACTAATTGATATTGCTGAAACATTATGACCTAGCATACGCCCGTTCAGACTGACTTCCAGCACAATGATGAGCTGTAACCGCTTACTGTAAATTGGGTGTCCTTAAAATGATAAAATTTCGCTATTTTCGCGACATTCCCACTGCGCTAATTAAAAACTTTCGTGAAAGATTTATTTAATTTAGATTTACCATTAAAGTATTCTCTCGCGAATCTAAAATATGCAAATATGTCAGTCTGCTTACAAATCGCAAAACCTTCTTCATGCGAAAATTACCCAATGTACAGTAATGTATTTGCATACTACCATCCAGTGATGAGCGCCGACAAATATACTTAAAAGTGCGAAGAGTATAGTATTTAACCTTTCTACCATACCATCAGACTGGCATTCAGTTCTTACACTATACATTTCCTTTCATGCCTCCAAAGAAACTTCTGGTGTCATATAGAAATCATTTCGTCTATCAGTCTGTCTATCGGGAACAGAACTCTAAAAGTATGAAAGTAAAATACTTGAAACTTAATACAGTGATCGAGCACTATGAGGCAAGTAAAGTGCACAAGAACCGTAACTCTATACTTTGCCTTAATTTTTAATTAAAAGTACTGAAAGAAACTGTTTCAAGTTGCATACAATAAGAGAGGACACACAGGGAAAGTGTAGTGCCCATGAATTATAACGATATATTGCCTTATGTCTTAAATGTCTCCCTTTATGGATTTTCACCAGAGCATAACTCCAAAATTGTTAAAGGGAATCACTAGAAACTTCATACAGTGATAGAGCATATTGACAGAAAGTGCTGTACTTATGAACCATAACTCTACATTTCCGAATTTTGTTATATTTTCTTGTCAAGAGTATAACTCTTAAAGTACTGAAGGAAATTCTTTAAAATTGGATCAATTGAGAGAGGCCATTAACAGAAAGTGCAATGCCAAAGAGCCTTAACATTGTATTGCCTTATTATTTCCCTTTATTGAATCATGATGTGCGTGGCATAACTTCAAAAAAAGTGCTAGATGGAATTTATTCAAATGTCATACAGTAAGGGGGCACATTAATGGGAAGTGCAGTTTGAATGAAGAAAAAATGATGATGATTTCATTTCTACATTTTTATGAGAGAGCAACACTAATGTCTTTCCTGGAGTACTGATTCTAGTGTGTCGGAAAACAAATATAAAGCTTTTCAGTAATATGTGAAAGTTATTTCTGTCGATTGGTGCATTGTATGTAGAAATAATTTCAAAGAAAAGTACATTATTTTAAGAAATAAACACAATGATATACCCAGTGGGACTCATTTGATGACAACTGAGAAAGCTAAATAGATTCTAAATCCTTTGTCTGCAACCGATTGATATGAATTGCTCAGTTATGATAGTTGCCATTAAAGTGTTGTCTATGATTGTCTTTTTTTATATACATTTAATATTTTTAAGGTATTTATTTTATAGCTCTTTTCTGTTTATCAAACCTCAGATTTGAAAACAAAATATGGACATGTTGCATATAGTGTTCCGGTTATTTTCTATACCATTCTTTAGTTTAATGAAACATTATTACAAACATAGTTTGTAAAAATTAAAAGATTGATGAAAGTAGTGAATCCAAACTCAAATTTCCATGAAGACTTTCTATGCAATCAGTTTGAAGTAGATAAAATTAAAAGTCTAACTGGTAAACTTTAGACTGATGAGATAAATAAAAGTAAGAACAGTGTTTGCCAAGAATGGCATGCCATTGATAGAACTAGTGTGAGCGCTAGCATTCATCATAAGACATTTCTGGTAAGAGAAGACAACACAAATGAGGTAAACCATGGTGGAATGCAACATTTATTGAAAATTCGGTCAAAGGTGTGTACTGCTGAAAAAAAAGGTTGAACTGCAATGTTATAAGCTAAAGGAATAATTTTAAAGCATTTATTGCTAAACCACGCAGACAGTTTGAACTTGATGTTCAAAGAGTCAAAATAATGTATTGGTATAGTTTGAAAAACTTATTATTAGAAGAATGTGACGTTGATCGAAATATGTTTTGGAAATCAGTTGGCAAAATTGGGGTTAAACTAAAAACCTACATTCCAGAACAAGTTGTTTTAGATGATGGAACTGTGAGTTCTTCCATTCAAGATGTATTAAGTAAACGGAAGAACGATTTCAGCTGGCTTTATTAAATAGTAATGATTATTTTTCTATCAGTGATAATGGTTACAGTTGTTCTGATGCTGGCTGTGCAGATGGTTCTTTAGTGGTTTTATCACTTTTGTAGTTGTAAGAAAAGTCATTAAAAGTTCAAAATACGGAAAAAACGTATTATATGGTGTTGATGATATTCCAGCAGAAGTATTGTCATGTGATGTAACTGTTTAATTTGTACATGTACGTGTATACATATATATATACGTGAAAAATTCAAAAACATGTGCCGGAAAAAAGTTAAATATATTAAAAGATAAAAACACAGTCCATGAGATAATTAAATTATTATTTGCCAACCGGTTTCGCTTTCATGCTCATCAGGGCAAATAATAATTTAATTATCTCATGGACTGTGTTTTTATCTTTTAATATATATATATAATGGAGTGGTACTCTCATTGTGGAGTAAATGTATAATCAGCCCCATTCGAAAGCCGTCGGCACTGGATTCTCGGGAACCATTGTTTTTTTTCCGCTGTATTGCACTAGCATCGGCTATTTACTGTAGAAAAGGCTTAATGATTATGTCGGTCGTAAAAATATTCTGGTCGATGAGCAAATTTGGGTAAGGAAAGACGAAGAACTAAAAACCAACTATCAGATCTTACAAGTATAAAAAACTCGTAAAATGCTGAAGCTGCAAACATGTACTGCATTTACTGACTGCATACATGTAATTGCTAACAGTTTTGCAAGATTGAATTGAATCAATATTATCGAAACGTCATGTGAAATCTGTCGCATATTGTGTGTGTATAAAAATCGCCCGCACACAGTCAGCGCAACATTCTTTTCCGTTTTTCTAAAAGAAGACAAACTTTAAACCATTGTTAAGATGAGAAAAGCGACTTTGCTGATAACAGTAAGTTTTCATTGTTATTTACTTATGTCTTTTAACTTTTAAGTTAATACGCCTGAAGCAACAATTATAATAAATAAACGACAATAGTAATATAACTTCTAGATTTAAATTTCATAGTTTGTAATAAGTATGAGATGAGTATTATAGTAATAAATACTTCTCAATTTAAGTTCCATTGTATGTAGTTAGTATGAGATAAAATAGTAGCAACAACTCATAGTATATGGTTAGCATGATATAAGAATTGTAATTAAGTAAATATGTGTAACTTTTTAAAAAGTAACGACAACACTTATAATGTTAAGCCTTCTAAGCATTTATGGTCATCAGAGACAGAAGCAACGTTCTAAATAAGAAATTAGTACGATATATTTCGGGTAATAATATTTAACCGTTTAAAAAGCAAGCCAATTTCTATAGAGAAATATATATATATATATATATGATTTGCGGATAAAACATGATAAATCTTAAATATCCTAAAAATAAAAAGCGTAATTTTACTAATGAAATGACACGAATAATTACATGAATTTTAAAAGAAAACATGTTATTGGTCCTGAGCATGATAAATATTGCCCTGTTCTTCTGAATATCACGTCGTATCCACTGCCTAACGCGTCAGTACTTGTAGAAAATTTTCTAAAAAGATGGATGGCGTTGATGAAATCTTAATTAAGATAAAGGTTTAAACCTGACCGTCAAATAATAATATTTAAACCTACGACGGGTCCAGTATGAACATTCCTCAATAATCGTTCAAATAATGACATGTAACTGTCAATAATACACCAAAATGTGCTGCTTACCGTATTCTAAGAATAATTCCTTTGACACTTTGAAATCAAAAGTACATGTAATAAATGCATTCTAGTCATGATACATTTTATGAAATATTAGAAACTCTTTCTGACAATGCCTTTTCATGCAGAGACAACTTAAATATGCAAGAAAAATATGCATTTACACTGTTTTAGAGTAAATGGAACATATTTCTATCATAATTCTGCCATGACACTTGATATATGGATAAGGTATTTTTCTTTTAAAAGTATGAAACATTATTTATTCATAAAAAGAGGACGACTGTTTATTTTGTTTTATCTATTTGCTTGTATTGAGTATGTCAGTTTTGAGCGTCATGACAGACTCTTGCACACGATGTAACACGTATTCTTTGTGAGGCGAATTTCATTACCATTTTAATGTAAAGTACTTACTTACTGATATCAAAAAACATGTTAATTATCTGAATGGTCATTGTTAGAAAACAGAATAGTGTTAATGAATCAGATTTGATAAAACATTTAAATACCGGGGCGATTATCACTCAAAGCTTGGCCCTTATATTAGGACCCAGCTCAAAGTTACTGGTCAGCCATGATTGCTGTATATAATACATAAATCAATTAACAACTTCTTTCTTATATCCGCTGATCAAAATATAAAAAAGAGATATGCGATATCCCGGCTTTTGACCGCAGAAAGATAAGCGTAGTTCAGTTGCTCCCCTTGCAAGCATGTACATATTGGACCAATATCAATATCTTTTATATCTGTCACAGCATTATTCAATTCAAAACACATATATAATCAATCAAAACATTTTCAAGTAATAATGGAATTAAATTTTAGTTAGTAACTGTAACAAAAAAAATATAGGAAAATACATGTGACATTTTTGTGCAATTTTCATACAAAATCCATATTATACCAATATACCAATATCTTTATTGCATAAAACATTATTACAATGTTTATAGCATGCAGTGTACATACTTAGGCAAGACAGAAAATAGGAACACTATTTCTGAAGAGGTCAAAGAGAAATACAGAAATAGGTTACATGAGAATTGTTTGTATTTTACGTCATGTAGATATTCCAAAAAAATAAATATAAAAAATCAAAATTTTAAGAGTTTCTTTAATTATTTGCAAACTAAATATATTTTAAAACATTAATTATTACTGTTTTTGAGTTGGAATTCAACAAAAGTTTGAACTTATTTATAGCTGGCCAGTTACAAAAATATTTTTAAAAATATTTTTTCTAAGTTCTCTTGATTTTGGACATACTAATAAAAATGATACTACGTTTCGATTTGATTTATACTACACGATTATCAAAGACGTTGTTCTCGCGGTGCATTATTATACCTTCCAGTTTCTATAAAAAAAGTTAATGAGAAGATACTCTAAATCTAGCCATAGAGATCATGAATTTTCTTTCGTGTACGCTATCTAAATATTTTTCGCGTTCTAAATTATGTTTTATAAGACTATAACTTTGTAATCTTGAAGAATTATTTATCTCCGCAAAACGACTGATAGTAGTTATCGTAAATTCTTTGTCTTATATGTGCAAGCGTACATGTATCAAGAGTCTATTCTTGCCAGACATATCAAAATCCGTGCTCTGCTAGTATATGTTTTGCAAGTGAAGCCCAGTTTTTACTATATTATACTATACTATAATATTAGTTAAATGATTGTCTACATCATTTTTTAATGATGTATATATCTTAAAAGTTAATGATGATTCATCTTGAGACAATAGTTTTCGCCAGTATTTTAGTATTAAGAAGGAGCCTTTTTCATTTGTGTGGCAGGTCATATGCAAATATTAAAAAATGTTACGGAAGGTGTAATAAACTTGATGGAAAGAGATGCAGCAAGAAAACTTTTAAGATTATTTATCAGAATCAAATATGTGTCTGGCATTAGCTGGCTAACATGCATACAATGACTCAACAGGAAAATTCACATTTTCCTACGAAATAAGGATTGAAGATGTAACGTCATGTTTCTTCCACCACCTTAGGAATTATTTGTACTGGCTAAAATCAAACATATAGGTGTTTAGAAACATATCTGATAACATATGTTAATTTAAAGGCAATTATCAAAATTTTCTCTTGAACATAATTTTTTCTCAGATTTTTCTTAGTCACAGAATCGAATGAATCTAGGGGCCGAGAGTTTTACCCAAAGGGAAGTCATTGTAAATACAACAATTGGCTGGTTAGTTATTTTTGAAAGTTTTCAGTTTCTTGCGGCTATGCAACTATTACATGAGGACTGTTAAATCATAATCAATGTATTAAAATGCATTTTTACGGATTACAAGTCCATATACAGAGGATTGAGCTTATGTTTATTGCCCTTCAAGTTGAACTTTGCCATAAGTTCTTTGGACATTTATCTGAAAATATTACGAAATGTAAATAGAGTTCAATAAATAAACCCGGAGTTTGCAGGTTCGAGCCCCACTGGGGTCACGGCCGTACCTCGTCATATGACACCAGTACTGGGTTTTCAAGGAAGTGGACGCGATTAAGACTGAATAAGCTTCAAGCTTTCTCCACAATCGAGCCACAATTAATTAGTATAAACTAATATATAAACAAGATATATGATCGCCTTATATAATCATCATTCGGGAAAAACCGGTTTCCCGTCTATATGTTACACGTTAATAAAAAATTATTTATGAATTTAATGTCAAATGAATTTACAATAATTTCAGTATACGTCCAAGCTGAATTTAGGTTCTCCATTACGGTGTCGCACCGGTCATTTTTGTCCTTGTTTATTCTATATTAAATGATGCACCTTTGCACATTCCCTGTGACTTTCAAAACAAAATTCAAGCAATAAGCTGTCCATATTTGTCTTCTTCAACATTATCACAGTCAATGTACACCAGAAAAGTTACACGGTCGCCAATGATTTTTTTTGCTTTCACTCAATATCTGTAGGCACTGTACAAATTTCCAATACACAGCTGTCATGTCTGCCGGCACGGAGTAATATGATGACCCTTCACTCACAAAATGTAGTCCTGAAGAAGACAAATGAAATAACTGTTTAAGTAGTGAGAAATGGCCAAATATCTAAACAACAATAAATACAACTTACATTTCACCAATCCATCCACAGACAGCTCTAAAATGGAGACTTCAAATTTTCAAAGAACTACTTCCTAATGTACAACGACCAGGAAGTACTTGTTGACCGGTGCGACACCTAACAGGAGCCATTTTGGATTTAGACTTCCGGTGGTAATGACAAAAACATTTCCGAAAACAACTCTTTTTCCCCCCATTTTTTCATTCTTCAACAACCAGCTAATAACTGTTTGTTAAACTTAATGCTTTTTTAAAACTTTTTAAAAGTTCATTATAATGTAAAAGTATTTCCCCAATTTATTCAGGAACGCTGAATTTGCGGAGCTCCCCCATTGTTAGGGGAGGTAACCGTTGTGGCGCGTTATTCAAAAAGTGTCTACTGACCACGATCTGTAGCGTTGTTTAATGGACGTCATAGTACCATTATACCGACAATTGTTTTATGATTCGCGTTTTTTGGGTTTGACTGTAGTTAATGTTGTGTTTTACTTTATTAATGTATTTTGTTTTTGATAGGTAGCACCCATAGTTATATGAGTACATTAGTACAGAAAATGGTTTAGCACACACACACACATATTACATTTTGAATAAACAGTTACGTATATTTTTTCTCTTTGGATTTTGTACATTTTGGAAGTTAAGGTAGTGGATGGGTACTTCCTGTTTAATGACCATTTGGAATACTTTGGGTTTTATAGTTGTACCTATTTTGTACTGTAGCGCAGTGGTTAGAGCGTCTGCTTTGAGATCAAGAGGTTCGTTCCCCGAAAGAAACAATTTTTTTTCGTTACTTTTTCTTTTTTAGTTATCTAATTGCATAATATGAAAAATTATGCTATTTTTACAAGAGTAGAGAACTGAATCTTAATTTTCCTTAATTTTATCAAGCTGTACAGTTACTTGAAAATATAAAAATTGACCGTGGTCATTTCAAGTTCAATATCTCAAAAAGTAGATGGTAAAACATTTTCATTTTTTCTTATATTTCAGTTCATATACTACTCATAAAAGTTTTATAATCAATAGTGATGCCCCTACTCCGAATTGTTTGCTACAGTCGTGTATATTTACATGTGTCTCGGGGCAAAATTAGGCAAATTGTATACCCTAGTGTTTGGCATTATTGCATACTTTTTGTTACACATGTTAAGCTTGATGAATTATGATACATGTTTTGTAGTTCTACATTGTTTGTTATACTTTTTAGAACGTAGAACAGAAATACTGCAGATTTCATAATACCGTGCCGTTTCAGTGTTTGCTTTACGCACAGGTAGTAAATGACGTCGGTGTCACATTCTGTAGTAAGCTCCGCCCAAATCGATACCTTTATCTGTCGTACACACTGACTACTATACTGACAGTATAAGTTTACACATCTACAAGCTATTTGATTTTTCATGAATCTAGTGCTTATGTATTATTTGTGGATAAAATTGGTTTATTTTAAACCTCGAAAGTTTATTTCATACAACAACTTGTATTCAATTTTTACAAACGAAACCGAACTGTACTGCGTGTTCTATAATCAACACGAAACAAAGATTTTATACTTTTCTGTAATATAGTCCATATAATAATAATTAAAATGTTGATGAAGGAAAATGTGTCCTGAAACTTTTGCTGAGCTAAGAAGACACGGTGGTAAAGAGTCTGACTTATACGACGAACGTTTTACAAACATGATTCCAAGAACATTTCTTGCAGGATGTTTAGAATGAACTGTTGTAAGACGTTTTATATTCGTGAATCACTGTTGAACCTGCAGAGAATATAGCACCCTTAATCATCTTTCCTGTGTATTTTTTCATACGGGAAATCCTTTCTAAAGCGTGATTAGAATGTATAATATATATAATTGTTGTTTTGTTGCATCATCGTCGATTGTATTTTACGAGAAAACAGAAATTCACCTTCGTAAAATTTATAAAAGAATGTCTAGATCATTGAGTGACCACTCTTTAAACTTATGGTAAATTATATACATTATACATGCGCTCTGCATGTAAATATTTGTGCACAGTATAGCAAACTTCCGTGTACCATCTCAGATTCAGGTAAATGTATCGCTGTACAAACTTGCGAAAAGTCAAATCGTATGTCGATAAAATGAATTACAGTGGTTTCGTCGACCTCCCGTTTCGTCACTAAGGATTTATGTTGCCAGTTCGTCACCAAAGTTTTGTATAAGATAAATATAACAATAGGATTTCACACCTACTTAAAGGTAATTACTAAAATTATAAATCGAATTAAGATTTAAATATGACTGATAAAGTCAACTAATTACTTAATTTGGATGAAAAAAGGTGTTCATAATACCCCGATGCATCCTATAATTACGTGTAACGACAACGTTAATTGGTTTGTTTGATCCCATTTATGTCAAACTAACAATTAAATATACAATTAAATAAGAGTGACGAAACCACAACCTCTTTTGTACACAAAACTCTTGGTGACGAAACGGGAGAACACTACCATCCGATAAAATAAACACAAAATGAAAACATCAAAATTTGGCTCGATTGTACATGTAATCGTCATCAATGAAGTGAACGAAACTACTTATAAAACAAAGCAAATTTCATTTGTACTGGCGATAGGTCAACTTGTTGGCAATGTGATGTACTGGTAGTCCTAGAAAAAAGACCTCGCATTTATTATCTTTAGTTTTCACTTTTGAGGAAAGTCATGCTAACAAAGATGTAAAAAATAAACACCAAAAATTAAATATTAGAAATCATGAAGAAACAAGCATTATGTCTAAATAGTTGGACTACCGGTAGAGGTAAACGCTCTACATTTTTTGTGAAAACCTGGTTTCTCCAGTTTTACGTAACGACTCTGATGACATGTGCGCTAGATATCTTCAGCAGGGATTGTAGAAATAATCTAATAGTCAAAAGTGTACATGATAGAAATAAATCCTTTCTTCTGATAAATTATAAACAAAATTTAACGGTCTTTGTTACATTTCTTGCTACATAGATTATCATTTTACAGATTTCAGAGCATCGACAGAAACATTTTAGCATTCTTGTAAGTCAAATACAGCACGTGCAAAGCATGCGCGGTTGTAACAAGATATGAGTATAGTCGTATTTTATAATGCATAATATGCAAGTATTGCGATCGGATCATTTATAGAAGAGAGAAATAGAATGTATATTTACAATATTTTTATTCATTCTAGACATATATTTACACTAAATTTATATAAGTGAAATGACACTTGTACCGGATTTACACGTACATGTATGCGTATATCCCCTTCTTTGATGAGACTCTAGCACACAAGCAACATGTACGTAACCACCGACTAAACACTATTGAATGCCGTAAACAATATGACCGATTTATATATTTTTCTCACTATGAAAACACAGACACACTTGCTTTATCTGATTGCTCTCCGTATGTGTAAAATGTAGCTCCGCCTACAGACGCTTTAGTCATTCATTACCTGTATTCAATCGATACGCAACAAACACTGAAACGGCGCGCTATTATGAAATCTGCAGTAAATGTACGTAGATACTTGCAAACATTGGTCAGAATTTAAATTATTTTATATAAACGAAAAGGTGATATGTACAGCTTTAAACTACACCGGTACATGCTGTAGTAAGTGATTTTTCAGTTTGATAATAAACCAAACTAGATGTCGGTAAGGTTCAAATTCTTCTCTACCTGGGGTTATGACCGATAAGCTCCTCCAGGGGAAATTCAAACTTTTGACAGTTTTAAAGACCTAAGTATACTTCTTACAAGTTTACAAGTTTATTTCATTTAACTCAGTTCATGCAATACATGACAACATGAGCAAATACAAACATATTGAAACAGAACGAGGCGTATAATATATATCTACAATACTGTAAAAAACAGACACAATAATTAGACAAGGGATAACAAAAATGACATATAGGGAGAGGTTGTTAATGTGATTCAGACATTTTTTTCATTGTGAAATCATTTCTAGTGTGTAATTACAGCTTTTTGGAAAAATTGGGAACCAAAACATCTAAACATCACAATATTATGATTTTTCTGTTTTCATAAGACAGATAAAAATTAACTAAATATGTTTAATATTTCTTTCACAAACAAACTAAATTTCTTGTATCTTGATTTCATATTTGGCTTTAAGTTCATAATCTGGTTAAATGAGATAGTATTGGGATGTCTACGAAATTTTAGATCGATAAATTGTCTTCTTTTATCAGCCAATGGGGAGCATTCTAGTAAATAATGATATTCGTCGCCAATACTTCTTTCAACATTACATAGCGTGCATTTTCTTAAATGTAGTTCTTTGCCATTCCAGCACCCGCTTTCAACCGGCAATTTATTATTTCTAGTTCTAAATTTGATCATATACCTTAAGAATTTGGCAGGACATTTGACAAGATAGTCTTCGAATTTAAATTCTTGTTTAAATAAACGATAATTTTTACATTTAGCTGAATTATCTACAGTACTGTACCACTCATTTACAAATAGATCTGAAAGTTTTTGTTTGACAGTAGCTACAAGCCATTCCGAATTTGGGAATTCATGATTATTCCATATATTTACCATACCACATTTGATGAGAATATTTTTCACACAAGTAATCCATGGGAAACGACCCCGACCTATAGTTGGGGAATATTCATAGTTACTGAAAAGATAACAGTACATGGAACATGACAGTTTAGTAGTGCTTGGTTCTAAAAGCTTAGACCAATATGAAATTATACGTGTTTCAATATCAATATGTATTGGCTTTACACCAGTTTCACCGTATACAATACAGCTTGGAGTGCTAGATTTTAGTCCTAGTATGTATTTGAGGAATTTTAATTGAACCTTTTCTATAATATAGTTATTACCGGTTCCCCAAATCTCACAACCATAGAGCATAACAGGTTTAACAAGTTTATCAAAAAGGTCAATTTGCATGTCTATAGGTAGACATAGATGCTTGGCTTTCTTTATAAGACAGAACATTGCTTTAGTAGCTTGTTTAGCAATTGCAATTTTTGCTCGATAAAATGAGCCACTTCTACTGAAAAGCACTCCTAAATACTTGTAACTATCTACGATTTCAAGTAATTCACCTTTAAATGTGAAATTAAGGTTTGGCCTACGACCGTTAGAAAAAATTAATACTTTTGTTTTAGACGTGTTTAACTTCAGTTTCCAATTATCACAATAGTTAGAAAAAGTATTTAGTGCTGATTGTAAATCTCCAGCAGTTTCTGTTAATATAACAGTATCATCTGCATATAATAGAACAAATAGTTTCAAAAAGCCTAAAAATGTAGTGTCACGCTCGTGTTTTGAACAAGTTACACCATTTGAATGAGCATTTTTCACAAAAAAATCGTGCAGATCATTCAGGTAATATGAAAATAGTAGAGGTGAAAGGTTTTCACCTTGTCTCACCCCGATTGTACATGGAAAATAGTTTGACTTTATATTATTTGAACAAACACATGACTTCGCATTGTTGTACATATTCTTAACAATTTCTAAAAAGTTACCATTTATGTTATATGACTTAAGTTTAGACCATAGGCTAGCTCTGTGTACAGTGTCAAATGCACATTTTAAGTCAACAAAAGAACAATATAACTTCTTATGGCTATTCCGTAACAGTTCGATCAATGTATGAAGCACAAACATATTATCGGTTGTTGAAAAACCTTTTCTGAAACCGGCCTGATACTTAACAATAATGTCATAATTGTCTGAGAAATATTGCAATCTCTTATTCAATACTCCAGTAAATAACTTCCCAAAACAGCTCAAAAGTGTGATAGGTCTGTAATTATTCGGGTCGGTAGGGTTACCTTTGTTTTTAAAGATTGGATTTATCACACCAACTGTCCATTCAGCTGGAACAACTCCAGATTTAAAAACAATATTAAAAAGTTTACAAATTACATTTTTCATTATATGAAAAGAATATTTGATATGTTCATTTAATACATCATCAATTCCACTTGCTTTGTTATTATTAAGACCTTTGACAACCCTTTCAATTTCTTCAACCGTTATATCGCTATTTAATATAGCGTCATTAAAATTCAAATTACCTTCCGATATTATTTCAGACACTTGATCATCGTTTGTTGAGCTATTAATGTTTTTAAAGTGTTCATATAAATCTTCTAGGGATGCAGCTACAGGAGTAGTTTTATTACCATTTATAAGTTTCCAATATTTTCTTGGATTCGATTTATGTAACGATTTTAATTTAGAAGCATTCGTCTTTTTGAATTTCATGTAATTAGAGTGAATCTTCTTGTACGTTTTACTTTTGTTTTTCAGCAAATCTTTTGCGTAATCATTTTTCCTTAATTTGTACAGGTACTTTGCCCGATGAAAATCTCGTCGTGCTGTTTTACATGCTTTGTTAAACCAACTAGGAATTTTATTTTCTTTTGCAACAGTGCAGCTCTCTCGCACTCTACTTGTAAAACTTTTCTCAACTGATGTTTTATATATGTCGCAGATATTGGTTACGATATTATTAATAGCGTCCGATGAACAGTTATTAGTGTTTTCAATACTACATAATTCGGCAAAGACAGCATCAACTTGTTCAATATCAATATTTGACGAAAATACTTCAACTTTCGAATCGTCCCACAGTCTGTTCCTGTGAGTGGCATTATCTGTATTAAGGCCTGAATCAGACACCATAGTTTCATATTTAATCAAAAGTTCAACGGGATTGTGAACATCTGAATACAACGGACAAAATTCTAAAACATTCAGCTCATATATGGCAGGGAAAAGTCCTGATGAGCTAACAAAATAGTCAATAGTGCTAACATTTCTACAGGTGACCTTACCAGCATAGTCGCCCTTCGTTCTACCATTAAGTATATTAGGCTGTTGAGCTGTAGGAAATCAATTAGTCTAGACCCATAGTTATTTACAGATTTGTCTACATTGTTTCTACATAAGCATACATTAGTGTTTAAAAAACAGTTATTTTCAATTTCTTGCTCATGATATAAGTCCTCTAAACCGTTCTCATGAAATAAGTCATAGTCAAGATGAATATAATCATGTAAGTCTTTCGACCTCGCATTCCAATCACCAAACATACATATCTTAGAAAACCGGTTTTCAAACCTACAAATATCATTCTGTATATCTGAAAAAGGATCGTCCATAGAATACCCGGAATTCTCCGGTGGCACATATACTACGCCATACAGCGTATCAACATCACCTGTATAGTTACCAGATATAACAAACCATAGTACTAAATTACAGTCAGTGTCAATAACTGAAACAAAAGGAAGAATGTCAGTCTTAAAACAAACACATATACCGCCAGATTTCCTTCTAGATACCTGTTTTCTATTCTTAAAATATATTTTGAAATTTTCTGAATTGACTGTATCTAAAGAGTCTGTTTTGGTTTCTTGTAGTCCTAAAATATCGTATTTTTTAATAAATGTTATAAATTCCGGGTCATTTTGTTTCGACTTTAATCCACACACATTTAATGACAGTAAGTTTAAAGAGCATTTACGGTCTAAATTAGTACAATTATCCGACAGCTTTAAAAAGCCGTTATTCTGTTCATTCAAACATTGAGTGTTTTTATAATCATGATTTTCACTAAAGTGTAAATCTTGACGCTCTCCCGACCTGGCCTAGGTAGTACCGCTATTCGTCTGACCTTGATCCGTCAGGATATTGCCATCACCACCTGCATTATTTATAAGAGGCCCGTCTTGGTCACCCTGAAATAACGATTTTGGGCTGGTATTGTCACAAACGCGTTTAACCGAAGTATCATCAAGCGGAGACCTAGCTTTGTTCTTAGAACGATTATTCTGCATACTGTCATATTTGTCGTTCCCAAGCACAGCATATCTATTTGGGGTTCTAAAGTCCAAATTGCCTGGTTCTATCCTTTGCCGAGATTGCATTGCGCCACGTGAACGCTGCGGGGGATGTCCTGTACAAAACCGTATGTCTGCCGGGGATTACTGTTGTCAGTACGTTCCCTGGATGGTTCTAGCTTGCCCGTTTCTATATTATATGTTTGGTTACCAACATACAGCTTATCTCTTGCTAATGTCACTTTAGCTGTTACAGTTTTGTCAGATCTATATTTCCTAAAAACACTGAAAAATTTTCGGCGACGCTCCTCCATTTCAGACGGGTATTGCTCATTGATATAGAAACCCTTTTTCTGTTTATTAAGTAGGATACCAGCTTGACGTATCGTTTCACGATCACTATATTTTTCAAATTTGGCTATTATAGGACGAGGTCTGTCAGAATTTTTGTTCGGGCCTTCGGATCTATGTACACGGTCAAATTGTATGTTGGCCACATTTATGTCTTTGTTAATGTTGATTGTGTTATCCTGTTCAATATGTTCCGTTAAGAACTCTCGCAATTTTTCTTCGCATGTAATTTTCATTGAATTTTGTGTATTTATATCTGTATCATCTGAGATGTCATTTTCATTTGTGTTGCTGGACTGTGTATTGCTTGTTTCGGGGATTCCGATGAAAACTAAATTTTCACGCATACTTCGCCACTGTAAATGACATTTACTGAAAAAAAATGCACCAGTTGAAACAAAATATGACAATAGCCCTGTGCATATTTTGAACATTTTATTTCTGTAGTTCTTTTAGGGTTTTAAAAAAGGATTCTCTGATGTTTACCATGCACATTATATATAGAAACCTGCCCTTGCGCCATCTGCCAGTTTGGGATTTAAGTCATGCTTCAAAAACATGCGTGGCGTCTTTATCAAAATTCGTCTTGTTTTGCCATCACCCAGATGTGGAAAGCCGAGAATTCCCCACTACATTGATGCCCAATTATGTCATGTTCACATTGTATATGCCCGGATAGATTCAGTTGAAATTTATGCTACGTTTACATATCATGCTTATCAAAAAGATATATAAAAGATAGAAATAATTAATAAAAATTATGGAAATCAAGCATTATCTAAATTAGACAAATTTAAATCCGCGCATTGTGATTGAGTAGTGAGTTCGTGAGGTACGAACAATTCTGTGTACTCGGTCGTTACATCAACAGTGCATGGTTAAGCAAACAGGTATCATTTGAACTAATGTACACATTTCATTTAACCTTTACAGGGTGCTTGATATTTTCTTTTTTTCAGTTTTTTTTCGAAACTTCTTCGCCGCTTTTGCAGTCATTCACTTTCCGCTAATATTTGACTTGAAAAGTTATATCCTATGCAGTGTAAACAATGATCAGCTGTGTTTACATTCGTTAAATACTGTCGTTTCTAATTCAAATATGACTCGTTATTTTTTCAGAGCTATTGCAGCATCTAAATCTAACATTCTTATCCGTAACGACTCTAATATGTTTTCCACAGTAGACATTTGTTGTAAACATGCAAAACATGCAAATATGAGGTATTCACAACATGGAAATACTTGTAAACGAGGCTAATGCGTTGCATACAAAACATACAATTTGACAAATTATTAGAAAGTATTTAAGCATAATTTATCACAAATATAATATAGATGTACCCCAAAACTACGTTCTTACATTTTGCAATATTACTTTAATAAACCTGCACAGTTTAAGAAATTAAGATTTGTTATTTGTACACATTAATTTTTCTAATTTGAACATATTTGGACGGCGATATAATACGGGCTTAAGAAATTGCTTTCTTTCATCAGAGAATTGAACACACTCATATAAGTAATAAAATTCGTCGCCAATCTTATCTCGACAAGTAGTACAATTTCTTTGATCAATAGGTATTCTTGACCAGTTTCCAGTTTTAATCGGCAAACGATGATTTTTTGTCCTAAATTGTATAAAATAAAATAAAAGAGATGTTTTAATACTGGACAAATAAGATTCGGTGCTAAATGAGTTTTTAAAAACTTTATAAAACATACCATTACTTGAATTATCAACGAGAGAATACCAGTCATTTAGAAACAAGTCCTTCAGTTTTTGTTGCACTGCAAGTTTTAACCATTTAGAATTTGGAAACGTATGCTCAGTCCACATGTTATTCAAAGCGCTGTAAGCGCTGAAGGCCTGGGGGCTATAGGTTAACTCCCCGAAAAACAACTTTTGACCTATGTGTTTTGCGCTGAACCTTATCTAAAGCGCGGGTCGAAATGTGCAGAAGACGAAATTCAATATATGACACAGAATGAATGATTCACAAATATATGGGTGGCAGGGAAGTTTGTTTTATCATAAAACGTACGTTAAATGAAAAATAATCACATAGTCAACATTATAAATTGTTTAAGCCAATAAATAATTCGATCTGCGCTTTGTACAACTTCAAGCGATATGATCTGATGATGTGGATCGAAAATTATTGTGTACCAAGGACAAGACCTTGAACTTGTGACAGAAATAAACAAAGCAATACCAGCAATGAAATATAAATACAGTACTGTACAATGTGTAACCAAAAATGATTCTGGGTTACCTTGTAGTTGTAATCGGTGAAACCGTTCACTGGGCCTTGACATGCAGCGTCCTCGATAAATGGCGGGTGATTTTGATCACGTGAGTTCCTTCTCGGGAATGTACGTAAATTATATCTTTTTTGGGGGAAATTTATTTTTAGGTAAATATATATGTAATCGTTCGTAAAAAACAAAGTTGTCAATGAAATAACATCGGAAATTTTAAAATCGAACTACAGCGCATTAATTTCTAAAACAGAAAAAAATGTGTAATGCAGCCCGTAAGCTATATACCTTTCTGCAATCGTTTGAAGTTGTATTTACTCTTTTTATTTGTAATATGTTCTTATCATATGCGACATTCAAACAGAAGATTGATCTGGTCTGTCTTGCACTACTTTCGCATAGCGCATGTTTACAGTTGTTATTCGCACATAGCACAGTTAAATTTCATGAGTGTTTGAAATGTGGTATGCTAACTTAGGCCTAGGGGACTTTCAGTTCCCAGGCCAATAAAACCACATTTAACCAGTGTATGTTTAATATTATGCAGCCATGGAAATTTTAGTTTCAGTGTTTCGTCAGGTTAGCCCTCTGAAAGATATAAAAGATTTCTGTACACTAACGAAGATAATTTGTTAGGTATATCAGTTTCAGCTGTAACACATAAAAACAAAAATAATATCAAACAGGGAATTCCACGTACCAAAAACGCAGCCTCCCCAAAACGAGCCCCACAGCACCCAGAAGTGCACACCACCAACATAATCTTGACCAAAATGATACTTTCCTTTCCTGAATATCTAATGCTAATGGTATACATTGCGTACACAATATAATTTGGTTTCGACCGTTTTAATTTTAAGATGTATTTTAGAAACTTGATTTGTACTCTTTCGATAAGATAAAGTTTGCCAAAGCCCCAAATTTCGACCCCATAAAGTAAAAAAACAAAAATAATATCAAACAGGGAATACCACGTACCAAAAACGCAGCCTCCCCAAAACGAGCCCCACAGCACCCAGAAGTGCACACCACCAACACACACACACACACACACACACACGCACACACACACACGACACACACACACAATCATGTACAAACACACATATACACTACCAACACACTACCAATCAAATTGGTTTGACGGTTTTATTTAAAAGATCAATTTGTAAGTCGATTGGAAGACTAAGACGATTGGAATTTTTAATTAGACTGTACATTGCTGTAGTTGCTTGAGTTGAAATATGTTTTTTACAATTATAAAAAGATCCACTCTTACTAAAATAAATTCGCAAATATTTATATTCCGCTACGACTTCTAACTCCTCATTTTTGAAAGTGAAATTGTAAGTTGGCTGTCTTCCTTTTGAAAAAAAACTACAATTTTTTATTTTGAAGTATTTACTTTGAGTTTCCACGTATCGCAATATTGCCCATAGGTATTTAAAGCTTCTTGTAAATCACCTGGAGATTCTGCCATAATTACTGTATCATCTGCATAAAGTAAAATTAATATTTTCAGAAGAGTAAAGAGATTATTTATTTCTAAGCCATTTTGCATTGTCACACCCTGTACATTACTATTGTCTTGAAAACAACTGTTCAAATCATTTAAGAATAAGGAAAAAAGCAGGGGAGATAATTTCTCCCCTTGTCGAACTCCAATATTACAACAAAAGAAGTTTGATAGTTCAGAACTTACCGTTACACAATATTTAATATTACTATACATGTTTTAATGACTTGTAGACATTTTCCATTTATTCTTATATTTAACAGTTTTCCCCATATCCCATTTCTCCATACGAATCAATCGCTCATAGATATCAATTAGCATGCTTGCTGCACAATATATGATAAACAAGTGTGTTGCTTAACATTTTATGCCTCATAGGTAGCATGCAGCAGCATAAACATAACAAGAGAGGCACGGTGTCCCTATATGCTCACATGAGAACCAAAACGTGTTTGACATTCAAACCCTTTTGTTTGAGCTTGCATGTGTTTTTTTTATTTGATCAATGTTGATAGAAATGGACTCCGTGAGAAAATGTGTTGCCCAGAGAATAATTCAATCTTATATGAATGGAGATTAAAGCTGAACATACTTAAAACAGGACCAATTACATTCAGGCAAGCGTACAGACAAACAGACAATATTATATAGATAGATATAGTAAAGCGACCGGAGGAAAGTAGCCATGATGACTGGCTATCTACATAAAAGAAAATGCCATGAGGGGCATAACCCAAAAAATCAGTACTGTCCATCATAAATGTTTACTCATTTTATAAACATATACATTATTGTTCACTAGCCAAAGGCATTTTTATGTTAACTTTGCTAATAAATGCTGTTGGTGATTTGTTGTTTTATTATTCTATTTTCAGCACTATATTTCGATAGCTATAATTGAGCCTGTTACTTCTGTCGCATTTCAACACTGTCTCATAATAACCTATTGCACATTATGCCTTATTATGTCGTTGTTATTTTCGAACATTTACAATCTTTCTTCTAGGTCTTTTTATGGGTTGGTTACATCGCCCAGCCGGCTGTCTCATATGAAGACTGTCCACCTAAACCCAAGGAGTGCGATTATCACACTGACGTATGCTTTTTGTTGAATTTTCCACCGTAGTTAGGTTACCCGACATCGTCTGTGACGCCATGGTCGAACTTTGCTAATCACCGTTGTTACTTTATTTTGAGCCTACTAATGAGAACGCCAACGCTTTAGCTATGTATCTAGAATATGCCGGTATCCTTTTTTCGGTGTTCGAACTATTCGCCTATGTTTTAAAAAAGAACGCAGATGGCAAATAGTGACTTGTGTCATACGGTTGATTCTATACACGGGAGCAGTGATTGGCATACATGCGTAATCAAGTTAGCAAATTTCAGTCATACAATATAGCTTCGTTACTTATGAAATTAAATCAGTTATAGCGGTCTTCATCGTCTAATAAACACTGATTTGGAGTTCTGATGCGCAGTAATTACAAGTGTGCATAAGGACGACAAGGCGCTGCAAAGGATGTTATTTCGATTCTAACATGATTGATAAGATATTACTAAAGATGAACAAATGCAAAGGGTTATTTTCAACGCGGATATTTATTTAACGTCATGCACAATATAACGTCATTTGACAATGACATTTTGTAAATATTTTAAATGTTGTGTATAATGTGCACTATGATAACATGTTTAAGGCAATATTTACACAGCTAATCGTACGTTTTTAGCTACCACGACACGTACGGTTTGTTCTCTGTGAAATATCTTCAAACTTTTCTTTCAGTGCGCATGGCAGGATGCATGTTCAAACGGTAAATGCGAGAAATGTAAGTACTCTATCGAGTATAAGAAAATTTTGTATCAACATTTATTATATACTTTCATATTGCCTCGTTCGCTTTGCCTTAAAGCGTTCGTTCAGTATTCTACGGTACTGCACGTTGGTAAGGAATGATACTGAACGTTGGCAAGGGAGGGCGGTCCTAGCGATCAGCTGTGCGAACTAATTTTTTGTTTTAAAACATCGTCTTAATGAGGTTTATAGGTGGAAGTTTCTTACAATTACTAGTAGATATACCATGGTCTTAAAATGAAAAACAAACTTTAATCATTTTTAAGTAGATGTAAAAGAGTTTCATTTTTAAGATGGTTCGATATTTTGAGGGCACGCAATACCAGTGCTGGTTACGACGGTTACTGGTACGTATATCAGCCGAATATTGATTGATTTAAGTGACGTCACAGTTTCTCCTTATGAATGACGTCACGTAAAAATAATACTATTGAATCGAGTCTATTATTTTATGTTTTCCAGTGAATTATAGAGTTTTCTCAGTAAAATAAAAGTGATAATCCACAGTTTTGAAATAGTGGATTACCATTTTTACTTTTCACTGTTTTTGCAATCTTTAACCCGGATTTACGTCAAAAAGTATACCGAGCGTAATTAATGCTGGAAACCATGCGACGATGACGTCGTTAATATGACGTCATTTGCGCTATGTTTTTTGATGACGTTTCCCGCGATTTTCGATATTTTATAGGCATAAACTCAATAAAAGTAGTTTTAACCATAAAATAAACAAAAAAATTGTTGGTATCGGTGTAATATCACGTTTATTTCACTCGTGAACACAAAAAGTTGTTATTTTCACGAGTGGCTGCGCCACTCGTGAAAATATCACTTTTGGTGCCCACTCGGTGAAATTATAACGTGATCTTACACCGAAACCAACAATTATCTTCTGTTTAATACACAATTAAGAAAATGAACATGGTAAAATGGTAAGCTAAGTGTATGGCAAATTGCAAGTTTAATTTATTGCTGTTTGGTAACAGAATATCATTTTGTTCATATTCAATATGAAAGTATATAATAAAAAGGTTATTGAACTTGTATTGGGAAATATTACTCGGAACTCGTTGATTAGGCGGGAACAACTCGCAAGCTCGTAGTTCCGGCCAAATCATCTCGATCCAAGTAATATTTCCCCATACAAGTATCATGTCCTATAGTAGTGCATCAATCAATTAGGTTTATCTACTGCATACAATTATACTGCTGAAATAAACTTGGAAAAACATTCACGATCTTTTAAGAAAATATGATTACATTATAACTTTTTAGTAGACCTATTGATAAAGTTTGAAAAACAAAACATTCATAATTTATGAAGGTGAATGCCCCCAATAGTTCTATGGTGACAAAATTCATAAAATAAGTAGGCTCTTTTGATTTACTGTGTTAAATAAAATATTCCAAGCAATACGTTTTCGAGGGGTGTTCGAAAAGATTCAGATAAAGGCATATTCCTTTTATCAATCGACACATTTATAGTTTGACAGTAAATACATCAAAGTATATTTTTCTTTTATATTTACTTTCAAACTTTTGTTGGCGAATGCGTAGCGTTATAAGTAAGTGTTCAAAATGAATAGGATATTTGTGGCAATATAACTTCATATTGCATTTAAGGATTGCATGGAATAGCACGCAATGTCACGGCAACCTTTCAGAATGGCATATCTGTTTCAAAAACAACGTGTTGTTGAGACCAAGTGATACATTTTGTCTACCTTAGACTTTAATAATCAGGCTAGGGAAATGATTTGCCTATTTGATATTGCTGTCTCTTATAGTGACTAATTCTTCTTACTATCATATTTCAGGCCGTTGTGCGAAAAAGTCTCAATGCAGATTTGCTTACGATGGGGATAAAGTAGATGTAACTTGTGATTGTAGTGACTCCGATCTTAAAGGACCTTATTGTCGTTGCAACTATGCTACTAATTCTGATAATTCAGGTAATTAAAAATTATCAATCTGTAAAAATTACCATTTGGAAAGTTGTGTTTCTTTTATATTCTGCATAGCTATTTAAAGCTGCTCATAAGTTGAGGTAAAATTGGAAAAAAGTCTTTGACCATAACGTATTCAAGTCCTAAACATCACATTGAAGCCAAAATTGATATTTGATATAATACTGTTAGGATGGACCGAGACATTAAGTACCAAGGAGAGTTTCAATAAGTTTAGACAATATTTATTTTTGCAATCAACTGTGTGTGTATTTATAAATAACAAGAGTCCGCACTTAGATTTTTGAACGCAATGTAAACTGTGAACATATTTACTGCATATAATGATACTGCTGCCATGAACTTGGAAAAACATTCACGATGGCATGTGTTCAAAATGAATAGGACATTTGTGGAAATACAAGTTCATATTGCCCTTTAAGATTGCATGGGATTTCTAGCAATTTCAAGACAACCTTTCAAACTGATATTTGTCTTTCAATAAAACGTGTTGTTGAGACCAAGTGAGACAGACTCAAAAACAATGAGATATAGATCTTTTAAGAATTTTAACGAATCCTATTTTCAAAATGATTTAATGAATGCTGATATTGAAATTGCAGAAACATACCACGAGCCAAATAAATCTTTACATATATTTTACGAAGCGAAATAAGCTATACAGGGACAAGAAATTTAATGAGTTTAAAATGCAAAGAAATACTGTTTTAACTTTAATAAAGAAAAGCAAAAAGAACTTTTACAATGAAACTTTAAAAAAAATAAAACAGTCAGTTCTTTATGGAATAATATACGATGCCTTTCAGGTAACAAACACTCTGATAAAGAGAATCAAACACCAACAAGACTTTTGTATCAAAACATAATTATAATAGAAGACCAGTACAACATTTTAAATGCCCTGAATAAACATTCTATAAATATATCAAATATCATTGTAAAGACATCTTTAGTTAAAAGAAAACTTGTTAAGTCTTCAGAAAATACTTGATCGTAAATTGAAACACCTTTTATTTGAAGTAAAATTTATCTCTGCATTTGAGGTAAAGAAAATGATTGATGAATTGAATAAAAAAAGTAAACAGGATTGGACAGTATTGGTCCAAGAATTTTACAATCTTGTGGTGATTTCATATCCTCTGCAATTGCCCACATCATTCATCAGAGTACAGATAAGGGTGTTTTTCCAGACAAAATTAAAGAGGTATTTGTTATCCAAATTTTCAAATCTGGTTACAGAGAAATTCCGAATAACTATCGTTCAATTTCGTCTACCATTTCTAAAATTTTCGAAAGACACATTGCTTATCAGCTACAGAACTTATTTTCAAAATAAGAAAATATTACACCGGGCGCAATCGGGATTCCGACAACAAAACTCATGCCAAGCAGCATTAATTTATTCACCTCATTGATACGTGGCTACACGACATTGACTCTGGGAAATATGTAGGAGCAGTTTTTCTGGATTTACGAAGGGCATTCGACTTGGTAGATCATAAAATTCTTTTACACACACTGAAGTTATACCATTTTTCTCCGAACACCATTAAATTAATTTGCATTTTATCTGTCTAACAGGAATCAGATTATTAAATCTGACAATATAACTTCAAATGCACTGCAGGTTACTCCTTGGGTTCCCTAGGGCTCTATACTTGGGCCGTTATTATTTTATTATACATAAATGACTTTGCTTTTGAAACATCATCAGGTAATATTTATTAATATGCTGACGACTCTACTCATCATGAATCAGATCGCGAAATTCAAATTATACAATGTAAACTTCCAAGAAATTTGAACGACATAATAAAGTGGTGCCATTTATACAACATGTCAACATCCTACAATAACAAAATGTATGATTTTAACTACCGGTAGTAAGCACAGACCTAATAAGGATTTACATTTAAAGTTGACAATTGATAATACACATTTGCAAAACGTCTGTGTTCATAAGATGCTGGGTATTTAAGTAGATAATACTTTATCTTGGAATGTACAGCTTTCCAAAGTATCCTCCAAAATCAATTCTAAAATTGCTCTTATGAAACGAATTTCTAGTCACTTAACTGATAACATGAAAATTATGTTCTACAATGTATAAATTTTATCATCTATGGACTATTGTTGTACTATATGGGGAACCGGAATAAGGCGAAATACTATGCCCAAGTTACAAGCAAGAGTCGCAAGACTGATTAAACGTAAACCTTCGCATAACTGTAGCACACCTTTGCTTAATGAATTACAATGGCTGACCTTTGCGGATAGATGCTTATTTCATACGACTATACTTGTTTACAAAGCTCGACACAATCTTGCTCCAGAATACATACTTAAGTTACTTAACTTTTCCAGCAATAGTACATATAGTCTTCGATCAGTATGAACCACATATATAATTGTGATACCAAACTAATGCACTATGTACATGGAAAAAATTCTTTTACTAATATTTCTGCTCACACTTGGAACAATACACCAAAAGATATTTGTTTCAGTCAATCATTGAGTTCATTTAAAAATCATAGAAAAAACATTTAAATATAACACTACCAGAGCACGTGTGTGTATCGTGTGGAAAATGACGTATGAATGTTCTTTATTTACAGTCAAACTTGTTAGCAAATGTCACTCGCTGGAAAAATGATTAACAATGTATGACCAAGGTCATCTTTAACACCTTTACTTCATTTACATGAGTTCTTAAATGACATCATCTCTTTCCCTCCTGATTTGTTTTACCAATAGCGGTCTTTAACATAGGTTTGACTGTATATTGAGTTCAACTGTCTTGAAATGTTTGCTATGAATTATTGAGTGATTGTCATACTGAATGGTGTATAACTGAGTTGTTTTAGAAACATACAGTATAAACATTCTTTTACTTTTGAACCGTACTTTGATATTATACAAGATAAAAGGTACAGAATAGCTTTAACTAAATTTAGAATGAATCTCTGCACATGATCTTACTATTGAAATAGGTAGGCATATAAATATACCAAGAATTGAAAGAAAATGCATACAATGTAGCTCAAATATAATAGAAAATGAATTTCATCATCTTTTGATAGGTTCAAACTTCAGAAATCTTAGACAGATATATTTAAAGAAATATTATTATACATGGTCTACTTTACAAAACACTTTCCTATCTTTTATCAAAAAGTTCTAAAACTGTATTAATTAATTTGTATTAATTAATTAATTTGTCCAAATTTCTTTACCATGCAAACAAAACCAGAAACTAAAACTTATTAAATTTTATTCAGCTTGAAAATGTTAATTACCAAGCCCTTCGGAAAAGTTTTGTACTTGTCTTATATTGTTTTTGCTATAAGCATTGTGTAATGATTACATGTAATGCAATAAACTATATTGTTGCTGTCTGGTTGAAGTTTTCCTTATGTACTTTTCATGTTTTCATTTTCAGAAGACCATGTTTAAACTAAGTAATATAAATATTCGTTCATATTTCTGTATGTGGTACCTTCTTAAAATAAGAATTTATTATTATTATTACTACTATTATTATTATTATTATTATTATTTGAGTTCTATTCATATATATAGACGATAATTGTTGGTTTCGATGTAATATGATCGTCAAGTCCTCGGCATTCAACTTGCATTACCTTCATATGCATCGATGTCTGAAACAGATGACTAGCTACGGCCATGCAGGACAGACCTGGGCATTCCGTAAGAGTAATCGTTTCTTCAGAAGTTGCGAATAGCTATGTAAAATACACTAATTTGCTATACCCACTTGGGTTTTATTCACAAAATCCGCCATGTTTTGTTGGAGCCTTGTCGACACGTTAGTCGAAGCAGCATCGTTAAATTCGATCCGGTGCATTTGCCGATACAGCGTGATCTGGGGCATGATTTTTGTTGAGACTATGTATACTATAGCAAGGGATCAAACTTTCAACAAGCCTTTCTTGTATATCTCGCTACTAATATGTCTTGCAATTTCAGCATCGTGTAATTAAACATTCAATATTTTGTCCGTGATGGTAGGTATAATCATTTCATTCATGTAAAACACTTGTTTCAACTTCTTCCTAACTTCGTGGTCCAGCAGTGAGTGATTGTTTAACCAAAAATGCATGTAGTTTCAAATTTTCAACATCGTGGTATCATTGTTTTGGGTTTTTATGGCTTATGTTGTTTCAAGTTTACTTTATGCGGAGACAGCCCTTACGGGAAACCGTAGATTTCTTTGTTAAAGAAATAACGTAACATTTGGCATGCTTGCTATACCAACTCTATAATGATTAAATCCTCTGACAGAAAGTAATATGAGTTTTATTCTTAGTTTCTAGGAAGCACTCATAAGGCAAACATGTTTTGATGTTTTCTCTATTTTAAACCAACCCGCTGCACATCGCTTAGTAAACGCGATATTCTTTTTCCGTTAAGGTCGCACATAATGCCATTTATTTTTTAACGCGCTTTTTTGTTGTTCATGAAGAAATGATCAATATGTTCCGCATAAGTGATGTAAAATTGCCTAAACTGTACATCTTCGTGAATCTTAGAAATATTGTTCTATTTTCAACCATTCTTAGACTACTGACAAAAGATATTTGTTGCGCGTCCGTTAAAGGTATATTATAATTATGAACCTGTGCTAAATTTCAGAAAAATCAGCCTTAAGTTATTTGTTTTATACAATTGTAGATTTGTCATATTTTTTTATCGCTAAATGACTTATGTGTGAAAAATCTTCACACGTATTTATGTAAAGTTGTATATTGTACAAATATATTGTTTTCAGGGACTTGAGATGTTTTCCAGTTGTATAAAAAACTTCAAACAAATTATTTTTCGTATTGAATTTATTTTCAATGATAATTCTACTTTTCTGTTATAGATACACTCAAATTAATTTGCTGTTTTTTTTTCAGAATGCTGTTGTTCGATAAAATACAGCAAATTCCTTCGTAAGTGATAATCATGCACCTTATGCTCGATAAACTCCTAGGCGTTTTTATTCCTTTTTTAGCTCACCTTTGAGCACTTCGTGCTCAGGTGAGCTATTGTGATCGCCTGGTGTCCGTCGTCTGTCTGTCGTATGTCTGTCGTCTGTCCATCCACACTTAATCTTTTGTATGCAATAGTGGCTGTTTTTTTCACTAGATATTCATGAAACAAGGTCAGTATGATTGCATGGATACAATCTAAGTCGAGTTTGAATATGGGTCATCTCGGGTCAAAATTTAGGTCACGGGGTCAAATTATAGATAAACCTTTTGTATGCAATAGAGGATGAATTTTCCATTGCATTTTCAAAAAACATGGTTAGTATGATTTTCTTGAATCAAACTAGGGCATGTTTGAATATGGGTCATCGCCTGTTGTCCGTCGTCTGTCTGTCGTATGTTTGTCGTCTGTCCGTCCACATTTAATCTTTTGTATGCAATACTGGCTGTTTTTTCACTAGATATTCATGAAACAAGGTCAGTATGATTGCATGGATACAATCTAAGTCGAGTTTGAATATGGGTCATCTCGGGTCAAAATTTTCTTTTGCATTTTCAAAAAGCATGGTAAGTATGATTTTCTTGATTCAATCTAGGGCATGTTTGAATATGGGTCATCCGGGGTTAAAACCTAGGTCACGGGGTCATATTATAGAAAACAATAGAGTTGTATGCAATAGAGTTTGCATGTTCCATTGTTTTTTCATGAAACCTGGTCAGTAGGATTGTCTTGATAAAAGCTAGGTCGGGTTCGGGTCATCTAGTGTTAAAAACAAGGTCATGGAGTCAAATCATAGAAAAACCTTGTGTATGCTATAGAAGATGCATTTAATTAAATTGCACCTAGTGAAACTTGATCAGTACGATTGCCTTGATGAAATCTAGGTCGGGTTCGAACATGGGTCATATAGGGTCAAAACTAGGTAAGGGGTCAAGTCATAGAAAAACCATGTGTATTCATAGAGGTTGCATTTTTCATTGGACCTTCATGAAACTTGTTCAGTATGATTTTCTTGATAAAATCTAGATTGAGTTTGAACATGGGTCAACCGGGGTCAAAAACTAGGTCACGGAGTCAAATCATAGAAAAACCTTGTGTATGCAACAGAGGTTGCATTTTCCATTGGATTTTCATGAAACTTGGTCGGTAAACCTACATTGATAAATGAAGGTCGGGTTTGAACATGGGTCATATAGGGTCAAAACTAAGTCGCGGGTCAAATCATAGAAAAACCATGTGTATGCAATAGAGGCTGAATTTTTCATTGGACCTTTATGAAACATAATCAGTATGATTGCCTTGATAAAATCTAGGTCTAGTTCAAACATGGGTCAACCGGGGTCAAAACTAAGTCACGGAGTCAAATCATAGAAAAACCTTGTGTATGCAATAGAGGTTTCATCATTTTGTTAGATTTTCATGCAAATTAGTCAGTATAATAACCTTGATGAAATATATGTCGGGTTCGAACACGGGTCATATAGGGTCAAAACTAAGTCGCGGGGTCAAATCATAGAATAACCTAGTGAATGCAATAAAAGTTGCATTTTTCAATCGACCTTCATGAAACTTAATCAGTATGATTGCCTTGATAAACTCTAGGTCGAGTTTTAACATGGGTCACCCTTGGTCAAAAACTAGGTCACGGAGTAAAATCATAGAAAAACCTTGTGTATGCAATAGAGGTTGTATTTCTCATTGGATTTTTATGAAACTTTGTCAGTATGATTTTCTTGATGAAATCTAGGTCGAGTATGGATAATCTTAGGTCAAGATACTAGGTCACCCGGTTAAAAACAATGTGTATGCCATACAGGTGACATTAAATTTCACTATGAACAAAAAAGTAATACCACCAGCGCTGAATTACTGTAAGACTTTTAAATGCAAGCAATACTCTTACTAGGGTACAAGTGTAGCTGTAAATAAACCGTAGATGAGCATTTAGTTTTATCAAAATGAAAGATTTAATTTTATGTAAAATTGTTATTTTCTCCAGAAATTGCATCTTGCAAACCATTTGCACTTTCTCCTAAGTGTTGAAATGTTGAAATCTGTTTTCTTTAAAACAGTTCTATTTTTGGCTTACATTCTTACTTATATTATCCAGAAATGGGATATGCACACGACAGCGGTGCCTACAGTCACTGTGATAAAACCGTTCGTCCATCCCTGTTGTTGTGTTTGTGCGTAGCATAACTTGAGACCTCTTGAAGGCAATATAGTGATAACATTTCATGTACTGATAGAGTACACTGATGATAAGAGAAAGTGCACTACACTGCAATCATAACTCTAGCTTCTTTATTTTTAGAGTTAATGTCCTTAGTTACTTTTTTGTGTAGATCATAACTAGAAAGACGTATCTTAATCCTCGGGTAGGATTTCCTTTTCTCACTTACCGGACAGAAAAATCTCTATTTTTAGCAGTGATGGAAAATCTTATCTCACATAAGGTTATCCCACACTCCGCGTGCACATAAAATGACTGTAAAGTTTTTAGTTTTGAAATAAACATAGGGTTATGGGTATTCATTTTCTTAGTTCGATCATTTCCTATCCATCTATATCAGTTTTGAAGTAAAATTCGAGAAAAAGTTGATTTTCATTTTTCCATCCCCATCCTGTATTTACACTTATTTTTTCTTACTTGTGAGAAAATGCGATTCAAACGGTGAGAAAATAAATCTACCATGTCCATTGAGATGTGGATAAGGAAATCCCACCCTCCGGTTGAGATACGTCCAAAAAAACTCGGCAGAGCCTCGTTTTTGGAACGTATCTCAACCCTCGGTGGGATTTCCTTATCCACAACTCATGAACATGTTAGATTCTCTATATCCACAACTCATGAAATTTAATTGCAATGAAAATATTCATGTTACGACAGATATAACAATGAACTGTAGTCCTTATCCTAGTAGATTTCTACAAGAACATTAGGACAGTATCATTTATTATTCAAAAAAGGGTATTCAGTGAATATTCACCAATAAATAGCGATCAATGCAAATCATGATCAACGAATGCGCAGGTTCACTTACCGCCAGCAGCGTAAGTAGTAAAGAAATTAAAATTTATCTTTGATTACTGCTCATTAAAAACTCAAACAGCGCATCAACGTGATACATGAAAATATACGTTTGCAGCCATTTTATCAAAATTAAATAGTTAGAATATTGAATTTATTTATAAGATAGATTTTAAAGTACCTTTCTGTTAATACATCTTTCAGATTGCGACAAGTACTCCGATGACTACTCTCTTTATGCAAATACGAGTGTTGTATTTAAAAGACCTGTCACTAAATTGACGTACACACTTGGAGGGCGCCGATGTGCAACAACATGTTCTGAAATGACTAGTTGTAACGTCTTTGTGCATTCGAGGCCGCGTTCTTGCACTTTGTATCAAATTAATGACTTTATTACAAACTTAGGTACTTTTAAAGAAGAGATCGGTTTTATCACGGGATTTAGAAAAACAACGTGTAGCAACTGCTTAAAAGGGTAATGTTATGACGGCTTCGAGGGAAATAAAAAAGCAAACAGATGGACGTACGAGAACCTATAAAAATACACTTGAAATAAATAATCACTAGCACAATTAATTGTTGACTTATTTTTGACAACAAACACTACACCTTCCCCCCCCCGCCCCCCCCCCACCGCCCCTCCCCCCCAAATGAAGAAATGATTGTTTTCCAATTTCGTTATGGTCATTGTTTTCTTGGTTTACATTAGAGGGACAAGAAATATTGTCAACTGGTACTTTTGCCTTATGCCTCTATACATATCACTCAGTAGAATATGATTCTCTGCTTCCAGTACATTTTGGGAACATAATTTGCATTTTCTTTCATTTTTATCATTACCAGTATTCCTTCATACTTCAATCTCTAATTTATGACTGGATAGTCTTAATGATGTCAAACATGTTCATAGTATCATGGTATCTTTTCTAAATAATTTTAAAAACAATTCGTAATAATATCTAGGCATACAATTAACTAAAGCAAAACGAGTCTTGGGTATACTGAAACGTTTGGAAGTTGGCAGTACCATTTATAGTCCAATATATAATATTGAGAGATTGTATTTGATCAGGTGTCCTTCTAGTTCATAAGAATGAAGCGTTGTTGTATATTTAAGGCAAAAGTTTATTCAATCAATATTTGGTCTTGAAAGAGTGGTCTTGACAACTTTCTTAACAAGAAAAACCGCCCCGTCTACCCCTTTACAAAAGTCGAAGTGTTAACATGGTACCAAACTCGCGACTTGAAACCATTTTGTAATCTTAATTCGGATGGACAGCGGCTTTACTGCATAATTCTCCGGAATATTGTCCGGACTGGTGTGATATAGTGTCCCTGTAAATATCTAGAGTGGGGGAACCTATGCTGGAGGTATTTTGAATGTATATCAGCAGTTCAGAAAGCAGGAAATCCTAACCATTTTGATTTGCCTCAGCAAAAACATAATGTTATCCCTGCTAAATCGAAACAAGACGTTGATGTGCTTCATCACTTGACTATGTGGTTCTGGGAGCTATTGACACGACACATGTCAAAACTTGAAATTTCACCTCGAAGGGAACCAATGCTGGCGGTATGTGATATTTGACAACCAACAGGTGGGAAACAGTTTTAAAAGCCTAACTATTAACTAACAAGATATAACAGTTTCCATAGAATATACATTTTTATACAAAAGAAATAAGTTTTATCAAAAATGCTAACTTTAACTGGGTGATTTTGATGTCTATATTTAAGAAATTTTCTAGCGAAATGGACCAAGTACAATTGTATCGGCTGCTGTGACGTCACAGAGCTGCACGCGCGGCTATCACTATGTTTGCTGTAAAAGCATTTCATCGACTGTCAATGCTGAATGTACCCTGAAAATTTTTCTTCACCTGTTTTTCTGTAAATAGCCGTTTTTCGGAGATACCACCAGCATAGGGATACCGCCAGCATAGGTTCCACCACTCTAATATATAAATTGAAGAGAACTTTATTGTACAATAAATGTATAATAAATAAGCTTAACTTAAAGCAAAAGAGATGTATACACATTCAAACAAGTTCTAGTTCACGTCTGCAATGCGGGAACTTCTCCTGGAAAAAAAGAAGATAGAAATATCTATAGTTGTAGCATCCGAGGCAGCGCGTTTGCACATCATATTTCCTGAAATTATGAAATGCTAAATAATGAATATTATTCCTCCTATACGATATAGCATATTATTACCCTTCCATGAAATTTGCGGTCTTTTGATTGGTCAACGATCCGTAAATATATATTGATATTTACGGGCAAGCCGGTAATATACACTTGACATATCCCCGTTACTGTTCCACATGCTAAACGTGAGCTTGTTCGCCGTGTACACTACGTCAATGTATAAGTCCGTGCTGATTTGTGACGTCACGAAGTGACATTGAGGTATCATAAGGGGATTTGAAGCTCTGCTTACGTTTAGCCGTAAAATAAATAAAACATGAACATAATCTTTCAATATTTAAGACAGGGAAGGGCAATAAAATTGTTATTTATTTTTTGACGTGATATATGGGGATATATTACCCGCCTCAACATAATATTACCCTCGCCTCACGGCTCTCGGGTAATACAAGTGTTGTCGGGTAATATAACCCCATATACCAGTTCAAAAACCAAATATCATATAATTTTTTTTCCAAAACAAAATTGAGGAATGCAGTTCCTTGTTTGAATGATATTGCTTTGTTTGCACACGATGGTTGATTAGTTTTTAAGTTCTCATGTGTGCAACATAATGTTATTGTTGTTGTAGATGCGGTGAAACAACTCTGACTTTGATTATGTGGAGAACCAGATCTTTCTCTCATACATTGTACCTTAGGGGCAAGCGATCGAATACAAGAAATGAAAAGTAGTTTAAAATGTAGTTTAAACTTGTATTAAATCAAGTTTATAGTATTAATACCTGAGTCACGAATATCTCTGTTCAAACAGGGACCGTATATTACAATATATGTTATATACGGACCCTGGTTCAACATAAACTAAAATGTTACCATTTATATAACTAAGGGTTTGCTACTGTCCTTGCATACAAAAGGTGTATTTATTTTCTACAATATGACTTCAAATTAAGAATTTAAACAGTAGAACAGACAAACTCTATCAATATGTGTTTTATATCTATATCAATGTCAATTTTTCTGATAAAATCCCTTTATCATAGTCATCCCAACCTTCCCTTACTCAATGCATGTTGGGTCCCTCTATTTGAAGGATATCCTCCTACATGTAATTGTTCGTGCAGACCATTGTGTCGACATATTTCTAAGTTTTCAAAGCGAAAATGACTTATGTGACTAATAGCTTCGTTCTCCTAGTATTACTCTACATATTTTAATTGCAAAACTGAAAATATACGATACGATTTTCAAACACTCAAAAGAAATCACAAAAATGAATTTATCGATCGCATACAGGTACTTTAAAGTGATATTACCATTCTAAGTGTCCATCAAAACTTTAAATAAAACATTAATCAGTGATGTATACTCCTAGAATAATAAGTTTAAGTTTATTTATTGGTATCCAGTAGATCATAGACCCATGTGGGCCGGCAAAATATGCCAATATACAATATGGCGAGCATATATATTTAAGGTTTTTCAATTAGACTTAAATACATTACAACAGTATATATATCATATATATCTAAAATATGTTCTGTGGACACATATTGTGTTACAACCAAGGCAGACTGACCGAGAAGATGTATTTATATTATTTATAAGGTATAAATCACATACTACACCGAAATTAATTTTTAAAAGATTCGTGACTTTTATACAGGCTGAAAATGTCTATAACACCCAATACCCTTGTTTGAAGGCCTAAACAACAAGGTGTAGTTCTGTATGTAACTATGCATAAGCCTGTTAAATTCCACTGTAGTTTATCTTGATACTCATAAGCATCGACATAGTCATTACCTAAAAATAACGATCTGTATAAAAGTTTCTTTTACATTGAATAAAGAGGAAATCTGTAAAAAAAATCTTTTTTGACTATGCTAGTTAAAAATAAAAAATCCACCATTTCGGTTATAATTTTTTATTGTTAATAACAGAAATAACTTGGCAAAACTTATTTCTTATAATGTATTTAAAGCATCCACTGTGTTTTAGTATCATTCTTAAACCATCAATGTGACCATTTTGAAGGGTAATATAACTTTAAAGTAGCACCATATTACAATCGTTCTTGATCCGCTGCCTAACAGATACAGATATTTTTTCTTCGAAGAATTTAAATCAAATAGGGAAGCAAGAAAATCACTTATTTTTCAATTTCTAAAACCATCAATAGAAACTTCATAAATTGTAGATTGTTTATAGGCACAGTGTCTAGCAGATTTGTGGGTAAAAATAGACTTTTATAAACAGACAATATTTGATAGTATATGTGGTAATAACTCCAGCGGTAGCACGGTAGAATTTTCATCTTACGATCGTGAGTTCGAGTCTCTTTGATGCTTTTTCTTTGTTGAGTCCGCAAACGAAATGGTTAGAGTCGCAGACTTGAAATCACTGTAATCACACATTGCTAGGGAATTATATGCTACTGACCATGTCTCTTTATGAAAGTTGGTTTCGGAATGTGTTATCCCCTTCGTAATCGTAGTCGTAATCCATATACATTTTTAGAATCTACACATTATGCCTTGGTTGCCATAGGATATAGTTACATTTAATAACAGTATAAGTACATCAATAGCTATAGTCCTTGACAAAACTTCATGCAGGGTTTTAATTTTGACATCTCTAACCAGTAGTAGAAATTTTAAAGTACAGCAGTTGATACGTTATATACATGTATTTACTCAGAGAAATAAGGGGAAGGTCAGTGCACAAAAACCATAGATCTAGCTTCATATTTTCCAATTTACTGCCGATATAGCTAAAATTCCTTCCGCCAGTGTAAAAGTTGTCGTCACTTTGCAGAATTTCGCGAATTTAGCGAGTAGTACGGGAAGCCCTACCCCTGCCCTATTGCGAATACATTTGGCAAATTAGTGAACCCAAAAAAAATGCTTTCAAACACCTTTTTACGTTCTCAATCGCTATACCAAAAACAACATCTAACGACAGTAACATTTTGTTTTATTGCTTTCTTCAAAATTGCTCATTTCTGTTACAGTGGAAAAAGCAATTACATGATCAACAGTCAACATAATTACGATGTGAATTGTTTTGTACTTGCTGTTCCATTTGTTTGACTGGGTTAGACTCTTAAATTTCAAGCAATCAGAGTTCCAAATCTTAGACCGAACCTTTAAGTTCTGCATTGCAACAAAATCATCAGCTAAGTAAAATGATAGCGCACGTTTTTGAACAAACAGACAATGCTGATGACAGAAAAAAACAACTCTTTGTTGTCAGGCAAACATACAGCAAATGGATTTCATGACAATTACAAAGTAAATTAAATATCGTCTCCGTCAACAAAGACTGACAATGAATTAATATGCTGACGCTCCTAGCCTAGACTCAGGGAAATGGTGTCGTTCCTAGCCTAGACTCAGGGAAATGGTGTCGTTCCTAGCCTAGACTCAGGGAAATGGTGTCGTTCCTAGCCTAGACTCAGGGAAATGGTGTCGGAGGCAAAATTTACAAGTGTATTAAGTTCTACATATGAAACAAATGCGCTAAAGGTGAGTAGATTTAGTTCTCATACAGAAAAACAGTGTCTTCTCTTCATTAACGACCTGGTATCATACCTACCAAAGAATGTTAGGTCTGTTATACATTATACAGACAACCTTGCGATACAGTACTACCGATGCAATAGGCTGACAACCTTTCGCTACAACGCTACTGATGACATAGGTTGGATGCAGCAAGCTGAAGACATGCTTCAAGTGAGGACAGGCAAGAAGTATATACAGGAGAGTACGAAAAAATCATTAGCCAACATTTTAAACTGTCACTATTCCATAGATTTGACAACATGAAATAAGTAGAACCAAAATGATTCTGAAATAACAAAGGCAGCAAACCTATATGTGACCATTGACCGTTGTTGATGCAAATTATTATTATTTAGAAATCACCAGCAATACTTTACTAAGCACACAAGTACATAAAAAAGAAGGAAGATTATAAGCTAAACATTGTGTGAATTGTTATAGTTTAAGTGACTGTCCTGTAATCTGTTATTGCAATACTACACTTAGAATTTGAAAAAATAAGTGCTTTATAATGGATAAAACTTCAAGACATGGATCACAGAAACCACTCTGCCAGATGACCAAGCAAACGACGATGTAAGCAAGTAGAAAGCGACGACAAGTTATCCCTATAAGTCGCTTGCACCTCCAGTCATAGGCAGACGACAATGGAACCGAAAGAGTAAATTTGAGAAATAAATAATCTACTTCGTTTAAATTTTATTTCATGACCACAATAACGAAAACAGCCTGTCCTGAACACCATCAGTCATCATCGCAAGTGGAATGCCAAGTATGCGATATACTCTTTTTCTTTCATTATGATAAGTGTTGCCTGCATAATTGACAGATGTGCAATGTCCACTTAGACTTGTCGTTTGTTAACATTGAATTTGCGCACAAGTAATGTGTTTTAAGTGATTTTATTGATTCAAGGGACAACCGAATACAAAATATGGAAATGTATGCTCTTTTTTAAAAGAAGATTGTAAATGACAAGGTATAGGTATTCGGGACAACAGAGCTTTTACTGAAAGGCATGATTTAAACTATGAAAAGTTAGATTCTGTTTGGGTATACTTATTATTACCTGAAATCAAGCCGATACTAATAGGTTTATATTATAGGCTCCCATCCAAGGGGATGTTTTACAACAGTTTTAATGTATTTTATCTACTTTAGGGTTAGATTATGAGTGGTACTTTAGGAGATGTCAATATTTGTTATAAAGATAAAGTATGTCTTGTATGGCAAAAACCAGCAAATCCTGAATATCTTTATATATCTCTAACAGTTGATCACTAGAGTTACTGAAACTTTTTGCAATTTTATGTAGTCATAGTAATAAAATTACTCAATCGGCTACGTTACCTGTCACTCTCAGTGATCATTTATCTGTTTTTGTACATAAAAAGTCAGTAAAGGTAAAGTTACACTTTTACACTGTTATTGTCAGATGTATGAAACACTATCGTACTGAAGACTGTGTTCATAAATTAAGACTATATGACTGGTCGGAATTTCAAGTTTTAAATAGTATAGCTCCTGTTAAAGAAGTTCGCTTTAAACGGAGGAGTGAACCGGAAATTTTGGAACTCATTAAGTAGAGAGATGTGTATTTGTACAAATTTAAGAAAACCAAAAAAGGGAATTTTACAAAATGCATTGCTTACATAGAAATAAGGTTCAGAGAGCGGTCAAAAGGGCCAAATCTTTATATATGTCTTGTATATATTTACAGGAAAACAAAAACTGACCGAGGAAGTTGTGCAAATATTAAAAACCTCTCTTACAACAATAACAATAAATCGTCAACAAGCAAAGTTCTCAAAATTGATAATAAAAATTATTTTGAGCCGGAAACAATGGCAGATCATTTGTATTTGACTACTGGTGCTTCTGTCTAAGAAATTGCCTTCTGTGTCATATATGTTCAATGTTAAATCGTCAGACTTTAAGTGGTCTTTAAGGAGTAAACTCAGATTTAAAGACTTTAAAGATTCATTCTGTAAGAGAAGAGTATATTTACAAGGAACTACGTAAACTCAATAGTTTCAAAAGTACAGATTTAGAAATATTCCAGCAAGGCTTCTAAAAGATGCTGCTTCCTTCATAAAGAATACCTTTTCAATCTGTAGAGCTATTGTGAATAATGTTGTACCAAACGAGTTAATAGTGCTAAAGTCAAACTTTTGTTAAAGAAAAACAATTCACCGCAAGTTTCAAATTAGAGGCCAGTCAACATATTTTCTTTTGTCTCAAAAATATAAGAAAGGGTCGTCAAATTCACCTGGAAACTATTTTGATTAAAAATGGTCTTCTATTTGAACATAAAAGCGATTTCACGGGCAACTACTCCACAGACTCATGCCACATTCACCTTATTGATCACACAAGAAAGTAGACTGCAAAAGGTTGTTTATAGGTATGATCATGCTCGACCTCTAAAAAGCATATGACAGAGTTGATCACGTGATTCTGTACCAAAACTTTCAAGAAATGAGAGTTGAGACTGTGGATTGGTTCCGCTCACATCTTACATGTCGAATTCAATCCATAAATGTCAATCATGTAGAACCAGATTTTGACAATATTGTCTGTGACGTTCCCAAGGGCAGTATACTGGGTCCTATGTTTTTATGCTATGTGAATGACATGAACACGAGGATAAGTCAGCTATGTAAACTGATTCTCTATGGAAATGATAGTGCAATTCTTTTCTCTCATAAGGACCAAAAGGTGAATAAAGTAGAATACTAGATCAAGAGCTAGAAAGTTGTAGTTAGTGGCTTGTTAATCTCTCGCTCCACATAGGTAAAAATGAAACTATTCTCTTTGGCTCTAAGCGTAAGCTAAGTAAGTTAGATGACCAATAGGCATTTATTTAAGTCCCACAACTTTGTCAAATATCTAGGGTCTATTCTAGATAAAGTTCTGTCTTGCACCTCCATTGTAAAAAGTATTATAAAGAAATTAACACAAACATAAACTATATGTAAATACATGAACATGTTTTAATTAATCTCTCAGGAAAATACTTTGCAACTTATTTATACAATGTCTATTCGACTATGATTGTTCTTAAATCAGAAATCAAAACATAGTCTTCAGGTAGCTCAAAAATGTTGTGCAACTTACTCGGATGTGGACTTCGGGTTGCTGGCTACTGAATAATCCTATGGGTTTTCTAAAGTGTGTATATTATCTTGCAATTGAAGCCCCCTTGCTGTTGAATGAGGAATTAAATGAGCAATAACACACATATATAAATGAATCATTGTTTATTTATTTCAACAATTCAATCCGATTTCTTTGCTTCTACACACCAGTCGACGACATATTTATCCACTCTTGTGATCATCGGTCTTGGGTGCCGCCAAACAGAATTGGGTGCCGCCAAAACAGAATGACGTGACAACTACGATGTCTTGAAAAATATTAACCTGTGATTCTGTTGATGGGGTTTTTGTTTTACCTATTGCCACTCAGCATAGTGTTAAAAAAGACACATTGATTCAGAAGTAAAATCAGATTATGCATATTTACCCAACAGAAAATATGAATACATACAACGAACCCTGCAGTATATCACGTTAAGGTCGGGTTGTCCATTTAGCTGTTTGTGTCATACTATTTAACACCTTTAAAGAGGTAATTGCATTTTTTTGTACAGTTTTAAGACTCAAATACTCGAAGAGGCCTTAACGAACATTTCTTCGTGACAATCAGCTTGCCTATGATCGATTCATCAGGAAGACAGTACCTTAGATACAAACAGAACTTGGTACATGTAGTAGCTCCGATGATGAGTATTATGTACTGTTACAGCTTAATACGGTTCTTTTCAGTGCGAAATATTATTTTTTGCACACCCCTCAAAACTGCAGATATTTAAAAACATTTTATTTTGAGAAAACCCCCTAGTTTATTCGTTAGTCCGCAGTCGGCGTCCGAATAACTTGCAAAACTCTAATATGGTAATCAGGGTTATTAATAATCTTGGTAGTACATCTTCTTTACGAGTTACTGATTTTTAAAAAGCTTGGTTATCTGAATATTGAGTAAAGCTGCAAACAACTGCGACTTAATCATGCCAAAATGATATTCTTAAACAAATGTCCACGTTACCTATATGAACATTTTAAGAAAACAAGTGAACTTCATTCTTATTGGAATAAATCAATGTTTTATGTACCACAGGTTAATGGTTTCACAACAACTTCTTTGTATCGTATACCTGTCATCGCGGGCCGCTATTTAATACGTGGTGAGTAAAAGATGCATGGAGACTTAAGCACTAAATCGAACATATGCGTCTCTCTTCATTATAAAATTGAGGTACTTCTGAGATGAAAACTGTAGACACAGTCAATTTTTTTGGAAAAGCAAGAGTTGTCGTTTGTAATCGAGTTGTTGTTCGTTTCATAGAGGGCGCAATCTAATCTACGCTGATAAAAATAGAAAAAAAGCGCTTTTCACGTTTCAGTCGCAATCTACGCTGAGAAAAATTGATATATGATTGCTTTTTTCACTTACACAGCCTTTGACATTATAGAAACGAAGTGCAGTTGACTGAATATTCTTTGATGGCCTTTTTAAATATAGATGATATTATGTTAGCAAATTTTTTCCCACTTCAATATAAGTCTGTCTCGGCGGTGTAATGGGTAAAGCCGCTAGACCGAACACTTTTGTGTACGTATACTTTTACGAATCCACGAGTTCGAATCCCATCAACACCCAATTTTTTTTTTAAATTTTGTCTGCTCTTTTAATAATCATTTTCAGCTTTTTAACCATTTTAGAATATTTTACGGGAAATAATCATAAAAATCTTCATTCATGTCAAATTAATAAGGATAATGGTAATGAAAAATTGAGACATACCAGGAACGGTCTATAGAGCATTCCTGGACATACTGTATAAATATTATTTGATAACAGTAAAGTTTCGATATTACAGGTCAGTCAGTAGATGTGGTGTCGTGTCAGGGTTTGCTTGTTCAACCAGCATTAGTTTCCTCGAGTTCTTTTGGGGCCATGCCTCAATATCAACCATCACCAATTTTCCAAAATATTTACATGGCATTATTGTTTGTTGGCCCGCTGTGATACTTTGTATCACAGTTTTTCTTGTAATAACTTAATACTGATTGGCCGATAGCGCTCACGTGCCGTGTCTGCAAAAGTATGTGTAGACCTGGAAATGATGTGTAGACCTGCACAGATTTTCAGACATCATTTCTATTCTATTTTCGTATGATGTTCACTACTCTTTATGAGGTGTACCATTGTACAAGTTAATGATTTAAACTAATGTTTCGGGCAACATCACTTTTAATAGGTCCGAAAAACTATGTATGGACCTCAAAATCAGTCTGTAATTGTATATTATTATAACAGCATGATTGTTAATTGGAAGCACTTGGCTGAGAACACAAAACCTATCAGATCTAATAGCGGTTGCAAGAAATATATCAAAACTTACCTAATGTCTGAAATTGAGAACTTTATTTGAATATTTTAAGTCAACGGTATCTAATCGGGTCTTATATACATGTAGTAAATTTCACAATACCTGTATAGTTATTGTATTAAAACTGTTTGTATTATGAACGTTGCTGGTCATGTTTTACATTACACTTTTTATTTCAGTTTTTAGTCCATTTAGTCAAGATAAGCAGCTTTCACATAATTTTTTATATATGTCTGTGATAACAATTTGTTTGTGTTAAATGTCAATTATTTTTTTGTAATAAATTACCAATTACTTCACAAGTATTTGTCTGTGTGATATTTACGATGGTGATTTAAAATTGAATGTTAGACATGTACCTCGTTGGAAATAAGCTTTTGTATTGTACATAAACTGTACGTGTTATCCTGCTCAATAATGTCATCTCATTGTAATGGGTATATATCAGCGTGCGCTCTCCTCATATTAATACTTTCACTAAAAGTTTATATTACTTATTAAATTTTTCAACTATGCGCATAAAATCCGACGAGCGTCAGGAACCCGCAGGTGGTGCTCTTTTTTCTTTCTTTCACTCAGTTACTAGAGGTTTGCACTTTAACCGCTAGTACATCATTCATTTAATATGTTCTTTGAAGCTCTCTGTCCTTCCAAAATTTTACTTTTTGAAATTTATGTAATCATTGTTCCTTCAAGAATGGTCTTCTTGCATTCAAGAGATATTGGTTAAAGATAATATTTACGGAACTTTATTTTAATTTGTTCCATCAACCTTAATACAAGAAAAACAGTTGGCACAGAAGATTCTGAAGGGCTTTTGTTTTGTACTTGTCGAACCCGTCTAATAGAATTTCAGAGATCTAATAGTTTGAATACACTTAGCGTGAAACCAAACTGGGAAAGTTTACTGCGTAGGAGCGCCTTTTTGTTGCAAGGTCGAACTCACTTTATTAATAAAATAATAATGGGATCGAATTTTAAGAAAATGTTGATTATTATCAAACATGTTATTTTCATTTTGCATAGCGATGACATATTTCATCATTGTTTCAGGTGAATACTTTGGTTAAATTTCAACAAACAATTTTTATTCAATGAAACGATATAATGATAAAAAAAACAATCGTCAATAAAACTTGTCCCAAAATTTTGGGATAACTTTGGCAATGTCAAATATAGTGGTGCTCTACTGAGCGCCGACTAATTACACAGCCACACCTCCGCGTGGAAATCGAATAACCTTACCACCTGCCTCATATGAAGGTTGAAACAGTTGCATTACGATCGTTTAACATTGTCTTGTAAATGTTTATCGTCTGGATTTTTACGTCACAGCAAACATTATCGGAATTTAACACAACTTAATCAAGCCCATGTTCTTTACTTGTCACAATAAATCGCTGGATTTCCAGTCTGCAAAACCTTTACAAAAGGTCAAACTGTTCATACAGCGATTATAAGACGTTTATTTTTACTGCAAGATAGGTATTCAGTTTGTTTCGAATTAAAGCGTCTACCCAAACGTTCGCGATAATGCTAATCAACATCTCTAAAATGAATATTATTAGAATGATATTGCTTAAACATCGTGGTCTAACATAAGCACATTCATACTGATTTCAAGCACATTTATATGCCGTCACAACTTACTGGGAAAGCGGTTATTCTTAAGATAATTATTTTTTGCGAATTTCCGAAATTCGCGAAAGATTCATTTAGCATCGATGTTCTATTACGGAATTCTCATTAAGAGAATAAATTTCGCATACATAATCTGTGTGCTCAGAAATCGCTAAATCTTCAACACGCGAAAATTCCCCAAATCCCTAAGTGACTTCTGGTGGCATATAGAAATCGACTCTTCTGTCTTTCCGTCCCAATTGTCCGGAGTATTTAAGAGAATTACTTTAAACAGCGCTTTATGATAGAGCACGATAATTCAAAGTTAACTACTTTAGAACCATAACTCTCCCATGTCCCTTTTTGTAAATATCCCATTTTTAACATTTTCTTGTCCGGAACTTATTTTTGAAATTACTGAAGGAAATGCCTTTAAATTGCATCAATTTCAGAGGAAGTGCAGTGCCTAAGAACCATATTCCTGTATTTCTTAAAATTTTAATTGTCTCCCATTTTCGTGTCTGTAGCATAACTGCAGAAGCATTAAAGGGAATGACTGACTTGAAACTTCATACAGTGATGGAGCACAGTGAGGTGAAAACACTGTATGTTACATATTTTTATTTATCACCTAAGAGGGTCACTAAAAGGAAGTGCAGTGCCTAAGAACAATAACGATTTATTGCCTTATGAGTGAGTTATCTCCCTGTATTGAAAGTTGTTGTCCGCGGCACAACTCCGAAAGTGTGTATGTATATTAGGGCTTTATCGTTGAAACCGGTTTCCCGTATGACCAACGTCCCCAAAAGATGTTAGTTATTTGAGGTTTTCGGAGGATACTGCAAGATACAGAAAGCGTCCCAATTCCAGAGACACCCCTGGTTCTTATACACACCAGGTGTATAGCACCCCATAAATCGGACCTCGGTTGTAAAGTCTCATCCGAAAGTCGAGATTACAAGTCTCGTGCTCTACCAATTGAGCTAACCGGGCGCAGCGATTTTTTTAATGGCATACAGTGAGAGATGATATTAGAGGAAGGTGCAGTTTGAATTCAGAAAAAGATTTAAACATGTTTTCATTTCTACAATATATTCATGAGAAGGTAACAATTCTGTTTTTGACGGTACATTGTATATTATTTTTAGTGGGGGGTTTGAAAACAGAAAATAAACTTTTCAGTATTTATATGAAAGCTTGTAATTAAATATTTTCCCTGGGAATGGTATTTATAAATGAATTCAAAGACAAAAAAAAACTTATTATAAGAAAAAAAGAAAATAATAATAGCCAAGTGCAACTTGTAGATTATCAGATTCTACAGTTTGCTTAGATAAATGAAAAACAAGAGAAAGAAAGCAGGCAAACCCTGATTGAATAATGAACTCTCATTAAAATAGAATGATGTCAAGCAAGACGTTCGAATAAAACATATTTTAGTGCCCGTAAATCATTTAACTAAATTTGCACAAAAAGCTTACAGGTTATATTGGTTTAAACTACAGGATGATATATTGAAAAATTGTTGAACCAGGCCCCGATTTCACGAAAATACTTAAGTAATTGCTTAGCTAAGTAAGTTATTTTGAAGTCTAATTGTCACTAAAAATAATGAATTTTCTTGTCGTCATTTGAAACAGTAGTATGTTTTTTAATGAAATTAACATGTTAAAAGAACAAAAATATTATATAGTACTAAATGCAAGTCAGATTGAGCAAAAATTCATTTGAGTACAAGTTAAGAATTTTAAGAATCTTAAGAATTTACTTAGTATAAATTACTTGCTTAAAGCAACATTCTCTGCACATATACTAATAAGTGTATATATAATTGTGATAAATGGGGAAATACGATTCTGAAAAAGTTTAATTCTTTAAATGAATATACATGCAAGGGGCTGATAAGTGTTGGAATAAGTTAAGCATGCTACTAAGTATTTACTTAAGTATTTTCGTGAAATGGGGGCCAGAGCCACATAAATTCTGGAAAAAATAGGCACAGTTAGAGAAAGCTATCAAAAGAAACCTCTTATACCTAAGAAAAATAAGATATGAAGATGGCACTTATTTACTGATAAAAATGTAGTTTAAAAGAAATGGCAGGATAGTTTTTTTTCAGAATTGTTGAATGCTTCTAGTGTGTCTGCGACAGTGGCTATTATTAAGAGTTCTGGTGACTTAAGTCAGGACAATTCTTTAAATGAAAGAATTAGTAATTTTGATATAAGTGATATTACACTTCAAAGCGACCATCATAATTTTAAATGAAACATTAATCAGTCATTTATACTCCTATGATAACAAATATTGCCATAGTTATAAACCACAAATAACAATCTGTATAACAGTTTCATTCACATTGAATATAGAGAAAATCTGTTAAAACCTTTTATGACTATCCTAGTCAAAAACAAAACATGAGCCCTTTCGGCTGTGTATATCTTTATTTGTATTTATCAATAACAGAAATAACTTGGTAAAACTTATTTTTATATGTTTTTAAAGCATCCATCGTGTTTTGAGCATCTGGTCAATTCTATTCCAAAACCGAGTACTTAAGACCTACCCTATGGCACCTTTAACTAACTGAGGGATTTCACTGTCATCTACTATGTATACGTTCTTACGCGAAGACTGTCTTTGCGGGTAGAGTCTAATGGACATCTTGTTGATTGACAGAACGGCTTCCGACAAAAAAGAAGTACACTGGATGACAAACCATTACTTACACTAATATTACAGAAACAAGAAGGAAACAGTGGCTTTCTACATTTACGGATTAACATAGATGTTCTTTGGGAACAACCTAGTGCTGCAGGAGTGAATAGCTAAATGTTAACAGCCATAAAGTCCCTATATACAAATACTAAAGCCTATGTTAAAGTTAATGTTTTCTTCAACTAATGGTTTGGTGTTAAAACAGGGTTAAGACAACATCTGTACTGTTTAATCTTTATACTATTGTTGGGATTGATATTGATAACGAGGAAGATTTTATTCTTTTATTTGCAGACAATTGAACTGCTTGCAGTATATATAATTATATGAATCTGATCTACAGGAAATGCTTAATGTGTTACATCAGTGGGGTCTTAAAATTCTTTCATATATCAAGTCTAATAAGGGTAATGTTAATCATTTTCGAAATAAAGGTTCTAGTCTAACACATGCTTTTACTTGTAGAGGTCATACTAGTAAATAGAAATAACTCATAAATATGTCTATTTTGCGTTAAAATTAGAGCAGTATTTAGATTATCCAGTGACTAATGAGGCTAAGTCTGCAGCTAGAGCTCTAGGATTGCTGACTGCAAAATGTAAGAATGCTAGAGGACTGACCTATAATGTTTCACCAGTGTGTTTGACTAAATGGTGTGGTCTGTAATCGCATACGGTGCGGCAATCTAGAGTACTCAAAAGTTCTCATGCATAGAATAAGTTTTGCAAAGGGCTATAATTTATTTTGTCTTTATTTAGGAGCTTGTAAACATGCTCCCGTACAAGGTGTTTTTGGTGATGTGGCATGGAGACTAAAACAGTGAGACGATTAACTTTTATTTCAATCAATGAAAATATTTGTAGATACAGTCTCGTAAGTATTAATGAATTATTATATCATATCATAGGAAAGATTGCTTAATGATAGTGTTGAAAATGGAGGGAATATAATGTAAATTTAAGACTGGTTACTCAGTAGAAGACTATTGTCAGTGAATAATGTCAAAGTCTCACAGAGCAACTTTTTTAAATGTAGATGTGGTATTGCACCCTTTCATTATGAAAGACTGTCAGTTGAGCAAAGTTTGTCCATTCCTTGAGGACCAGGTGGAAACAATGTGTTTCATGTTACATGTATAATAAAATGTCAGTTTTATGATAATTTACGAGAAGACATGTTTAAAAAGGCTGCAAATAATGTAAGACAATTTGTAGTTGTATATAGATTGTCTTTATTTTATTCTTTGAAAGCAGTTGTTTTTATTTTTGCTTCTACATAGCTGTTAAGATATTTGTCTGAGGTGTAGTTAAAATATATATTAGCTATGTTATGGGAGATATTTACAAATGTACCGACATAATTTTAACGTTCTGAAAGTTGTATAAAGACGTTTTTATAGGTATTTAACTATTTATGAAACGCCATGACCGTCTTATCATAAATTGTTTGCTTATATGCGGTACATATTTCATTATATGCAGTAGATCTTTTGTTATATGCAGTAGATATTTAATTATATGTGGTAGATAGTTCATTATGTGTGGTACAAGTAACTTAATAATTATGCTGTACTTTCTTTTTTACATGTAGTACAACTCTTCTTATATGTGGTGGTACTGTCTTTATATGCAGAGCATTTGAATTTGTGTGCGGTACAAATACCAATATATGCAGTAGAATTGTTACTGTGTGTTGTAGATAAAACGTTATACGTGGTGCTTTTAACATTATATGCTGTGTAAACTTAAATATGTGTGGTATTCATTGTGTCCATTGTGTGAAGTCGTTCGGAAATATTCTAACCATCTCATCATAACGACGTAACTACCATATATAATGACGAAACTACCGCATATAATGACGAAACTACCGCATATAATGCTGGAAGCACATCATCTAAGGAAGTCGCACGTACAGCATATAATGTGAGATCTACAGTGTATATTAACGAATGTACGATATATAATGTGATTTGCACTGCATATAAGGAAAGAAGCATCACACACAATGGACACAATGACTACCACATATATTTATGTTTGCACATTATAATTATAATGTTAAAAGCACCACGTACATGTATAACGTTTTATCTTCTACACACAATAACAATTCTATTGCATATATTGGTGTTTGTACCGCACACAAATTCAAATGCACTGCATATAAAGACAGTATAAATTACAACTGTAGGATTTTTAAATAAAATGACACAAATGTTCAACACATGGATATGCGCAAGTACTGGATCACACCTAGAAGGTCAAGATCAGAGACTGCGAGGCACCATTTCGTGGGCATTCTTCACTTATTAGTTCCAGCTCTTGTTTGCGATTATCTTAGTAACTGCCTACATATTTCTTGCAAAATTCCATCCATTTGCTGCCGAAAATGTAAGGTGATCGAGCCCTGTTAGAAAAAAGGCTGACATTATCTTGCTTTGAGCTAAATATTACGAAAGACCGGTGGTTACATTTCAACTTCATGATTTTACGAATTTACGATTTCACGAATTTACAATTTATTTCACGAATTCACGATTTCACGAATTCTTCTTCCTGATTTCATGATTTCGTCATTTCAACTTCACGATTTCACGAGTTCAATATTTCACGAGTTCACGAATTCACGATTTCACGAATTCAACTTCGGAATTTAACGATTTCACGATTTCAATATTTCACGAACTCATATTTCATGATTTAACGAATGCACGACTTCACGAATTCACGGTTTTTCTTTACGTATTCACGATTTCACGATTTCTCGATTTGAACTTCAAGGATCCCTGATTGATATGAAACACAAGCCATACTATGATAATCCTCAATATTTTGAGAGAGAGAGAGGAGAAATGTCGAATTATCTGTGTCTTGCATAAGGACACTACTTGGGCACTGTTGGGGATCGAGCCCGGGACCCTCAAATGCCGAGGTGATCGCTCTACCACTGCACCAAGGCGGCTCCACTACCATCAGGTTAAGACCTAGGCTCACAATGTGAGTAATTTCAGGGTCTGTTCTTATGTTGTTTTCCTATATAAATGATTTGTTACAAGCTCTGTTTGCTGTCCTAGGATGGTTGTTATTCAACTACAATGTACATGTATATGATTACTTATTGACAACATATTAATTAACGATCTCATGTACTGTACATTACGATACTAAATTATAATGATTGGGTGGAAATGTAAGACCAGCACTACTAGTGTATGTCCCTTAAATCTGTTTGTATAAAGTGTTCTTCCAAAGCGGACTCTGATTGCAGGAATAACGTCTGTAGATTACTTTATGATACAACAAATTTCAATACAATTATGGCAAAGTTTCTTTGTCTACCTCTTCCCTATCCTGAACATTTCTGTACATATACAAGACAGGACAGTATGGTGTGCACATTTTGAGCGTAATATCACATATTATTGCAGAGATCACCATCTCCAATTATTCCACTGGAATTTCCCGCGCGTTTGTGACGTAATAAATAGGGAAACATGAGCTTATTAAATAACGAATTCTTGAAATTGAATTCGTGAAATCGTGAATTCGTTCATTCGTGAAATCATGAATTCGTGCATTCGTCAATTAGTGAAATAAACCCGTGAATTAGTGAAATTGTGAATTAATGAAATCGTGAAATATTGAAGTTAAAATGTCACCACCGGTCTTTCGTAAAATATATTATCATCTAGCTTATTGCCGAGGCTGCAATACCATGTATAATACCGTTCTTATATTGGTGATGATGAACTTAACTTTTAACTCTAGTAGCAGTTGATGCACCTATATTTCTAATTTGAAATAATTCCATCAACGTAATTGTTTTCAAAAGAGGTTAATTCCAGTCGCATCTCCGAAGTTTCTCTTGAAATACATAGACGAAATGTATATACTCATCTACTAGAGCAGCTACTACAGAATAATCCGTATTGTTAACAAACATCATACTTTACTCCCGACAAACTTAAAACGAATACTTTATTGGTCCAGTGTGTCTACATGACAGTCCATATTGTGCCTTTTAAAGCTTGTCTAATACCTGGTACCTGGAAGCCGTGACTATCCGGGTTTTCGTTCAATGTTAGTCTCTATCAAAGGGAGTCTTGGCAGTCTGATTTATGGGATACATGAGTCGGTGGAGACTATAAACTATAAAATATAAACTATCTCATTCGTTCACTCGTTCTCTACCACATTGCTATCAAATTGATCAGCAAACAGAGACAGGCTTAGCTAAAAGTCTTTTTAATTACGTTTGCGTTTTACTTTCGTGTCTCTCACGTGACTTCATACATATGTTCTTGTTTACAGTTTTGCAACTTACTAATAATGTTATCGAATCTTAAAACATTATGTAACATCTGTCGCATCTTGTTTGTCTATAAAGTCGTCCCGCACACAGTCAACACGTCATTCTTTTCTGCTGCTGTTAAGGAAAACAAACTTTGAACCTTTGTAAAGATGGATAAAGCGACGTTGCTGATAACAGTAAGTTTTCATTCATTAATATCCCTTTTAACTTCAAAATTAATAATACACCGTAGGTAATAATTATAAAAATGAAACATGATGACAATAGTAATAATAACTTCTCAAATTATTTCGTAGTATTGTAGTTGGTATGAGATTTAAAAAATGTGACTATAACGTCTGGATACAAGAATGAGAAAAGAATTGTAATGATGTACATGTAGATATAATTATAAAAAGTAACGTCAACGCTTAAAATGTTTAGCCTTCCAGCATTTGAAAACTTTAACATGGTCAACGAAGACAGTAGCAACCTTCTAAAAAGTTTAAAGTACGATAAACATTGTTAATATTACGGGTAAATGATTTAAATCGTAAAAAGCGAGCAACTTTCTTCAGAACCTAATCTCTAGGTGGATGTGATTTGCGGTTAAAAACATGATAAATCTTAAATATCTTAAAAAGGATCATTTGAATGTTTTTTAAGAAATAACAAGAATCATTACATGACACTTTAAAGAAAAATATCTCATTTGTCCTGAGCATGATAAATATTGCTCTCTTCTTGTGAATACTGTGCCAGTCATCTCTACTACCCTGTATGAAAATGTTCAAAAAGGTAGATTTTAATATACAAAACAAATCAAGATAAAGGTGAAGACCGATACATCAGAACTTAATATTTTCACCTGCGACGGGTCCAAGATGAACGATCCTCAAAAGTGCTTTAAATAGATGAAGAAACCATCTACTGTGAAATGAGTTACTAGCTATTTCATAAATACAATGAGCGGAAATGTAAATTTTCAGTTTACTTTATCCTTTACTACGGTCAAATTGCCACGCAAACTAAATTGCCACGAAAATTATATGGACTAATATCAGATCCATTCAATGCTTACAATGTTAGGAAAACTAGGTGAATCTTCCGACAAAGAAATACACATGTTAACTTTTAGACCCATACAGACAAGAGGGTTTCTAAAGTTCTATGCAGATAGATCACAATATTTGACCGGACAAATGCAGATAGATATAGTGGAACAATTGCAAATGCCATTATATATTTTATAGAACAGGCTTTAGCTTGTTGATCCACAGTCTATTTTTGAGCGGTTCGAAGCCAGTTTCCTTGTAGAAGTTTGTGAGGGAAACCTATTTTGTTGCATTTGTTATTCTGCATACTTTACGTTGAATTTTGTCCAGCTCGATTTCTTCAAAATGTTGTTATGTTATCCCAAACAACATCGGAATATTCAAGTAGATGTAATTGTTTTCAAGTGACCTTCGATCGAGAATGAATTTTAATTTCTTCATTATGTGAATGCGTCACCATGCTCTAGTTTTGATATTTCAAATGAGTCTAACCATGTGTCATCCTGTGAGAAAGGCTATGCCAAGATGTTTATGTGAAAAAAAGTTCCAATATTTGGACATCATTCATCATAAGAGAAGGATGAAATGGTTTTATGATTTTTCTATATGAGAATGGATTCCGTTTTATTAAGATTGAATATGACTTGCCGTGAGTCAGCCCAGTCAGATATTTTCTGAAGATCAGAGTTTAGACATTCTGTCGTATCATTTGGGTTCTCAACAATAATATTCTTCATTCTACATTTAGGTTTTTTTATAGTGCCGACCGAACCAGGGTGTTCTCCCCGGGTGAACTGTCCCAGACTCCTGACAGGCGCAGGTTGAAGAGACAGATGTAGATACTGGGGGAATCCGCCTGCCAGACCCTAGCTCTTTTACGAATAGTTGTTTTGCGTGCGCGGTGTATAGCACCAATATAAGTGAGATTGCCTCTTGGCTTCTAACCAGTTCATTTCTAGATGGATAGGAAACACTGAAAAGCGTTATTTCCAGTGTCACTGTCAACAATGCACCAACATGTGCTGCTTGCTGTATTTCATCTGATTCGTTTAAATGTAATAAATGTAATAGTAATAAATGTAATAAATGTAATAGTAATAAATGTAATGAATGTATTGGAGCTCAAAATGTTAGAAACTCTTTCTGGCAACGCTTTTTTTGTGAAGACACAACATAAATATGCATGAAAAGTATTTATCAACATTGTTTAAAAGTAAATTAAAAGTTCTAAGAATACAGTTTTATCATTATTCTATCCGTAAATTTAATATTCTCTTAGCAATTAATATTCTATAAAAAAAAAAATTCTATACCAAAAAATAATATTCTATACCAAAAAATAATATTCTACGAAAAAAATAATGTTCCATAAAAAAATAGTCTATGAAAATAAATAATATTGTATGAAGAAAATTAATATTCTACAAAAGAAATTAATGATCATGACAATAAATTAAATTGATATTAAGTATTTTACTTTTAATCGCATGAAACATTATTTACTTTCTAAAAAGGACGATTATTTATTTCATTCATTTATTTTTTTTGGTATTGAGTGTTACACGGAGAAATTTACCTGATCCTCCTGTCCTGATAGCATAATTTCTCTGTCGATAAGGCTAGCGGGAGTGAACTCAGGTGTTTAAGTTGGAATGTTGAAGGATTGTCTCAACTAAAAAGGTCGTGTTCGGATTTCATTGACTTTATTGGAAACTATGATTTAATATTCTTAAGTGAAACGTGGACAGGTAAAAATTCAAAACTAGATCTAAATGGATACCAATTGTTCCATTCATACCGTAAATTTCAGAATAGACGAGCAAAACGTAAAAGTGGAGGTATTTTAGCTTATATAAGAAAATCTTTAGCAAAGGGAATAAAGTTAGTAAGAAATGATGTTGATTGTATCCAGTGGTTTAAAATGGATCGAACATTTTTTAATATTGAAGAAGATATATTTCTTTGTTCTACTTATATAGCACCAGAAAACTCACCAATATATGACATATATGATTTTGACATGTTCTCAAAATTGGAGTCGGATATTCGTTTATTCCAGGAACAAGGCAAAGTGTTTATTTTTGGTGATTTGAATTCACGTACCGGTCATAAGTCTGATTTTATTCTAAATGATAAACACATTCATGATCAAGGCGATTACGAAACTGATGATTACCTAGCACGCGTAAATTCAGATCAAGGGTCAAATAGATTCGGTGATTTTCTTTTAGATTTGTGCAAATCTTTAAATCTTCGCATTGTTAACGGTCGCATCGGGAGGGACTTTTCAGTTGGAAGACCTACGTGCTATACGCATAACGGAATCAGTGTAGTAGACTATCTTATTACAAGCGTTTCCAATTTTTGCTATATATCTGATTTTTACGTGCACGACTTTGCAGTGCATTCGAATCACGCACCGATAGGGTTTTCGTTAAAAATTATGACATTACCGCACGACAAGGTTCCCCATGAACGAATATTCCATAAGTGGAACACAGAATTCCAAAGCGATTTTTTAAACGAAATTTCGCAGGGTGTAGATAGTTTATGCCGTGAACTAAATGAGTGCACGAATAATGAGTTAGATCCGGACGAGCTAGTGAATGTTTTCACGGATTACCTTTCCAGTACTGGAAACAAATATTTTGAAGTAAAACGTAAATCGCAGTCACATTGCTACTTCACAAATAACCAAAATGTATTGAAACAGAATAAATGGTTTGATAATACATGTCGAGAGAAAAAAGATAGATATAAAGAAGCACTAACACAATTTAACTGTAATAGAACGGCCGAAAATAAACGTATCTTATATGCCAAAAAGTCCGATTATAAGTATTGTTGCAGGGTGACCAAACGCAAGTATTTGCGTGACTTGTCATTGAAAATGAATGAAATGAAAAATAAAAAACCCAAAGATTTCTGGGGAACGTTTAAACGAAAACAATCGAGAGTTGACGGGGAGAGTATCTCCTTATCAGACTTTTATAACCACTTTAAAAATTTAACATCTCAATTTAAAATTGATGAAGATCAGGAGTGCCAGGAGTTTTTTAATAATTTTGATTCCGAAACTAATGTAGAGTCAAATTTTGAAGAACTTGATGTGCCTTTTACCTTGGTTGAAATTCGCCGGGCGATTAAGTTGTTGGGCAGAGATAAAGCCTGTTCATTGGATAACATATTGTATGAATACTTTATTGAAGGCATCGATATATTAGATAAGCCTTTAGAGATTTTGTTTAATTATATTCTTGAAAAGCGATGTTTTCCACAGTCTTGGTCAAAAAAGGTGTCATTATACCTATTTTCAAAAAAGGTGATAATACAGATACTAATAATTACAGAGGTATTACGTTAATAAGTTGCTTTGCAAAATTGTTTACCATTGTAATAAATGAAAGGTTGAAAAAGTGGGTTAGTGAAAACGATTTATCTACTGATGCTCAGTTTGGTTTTAAAGCACATTTTGGTACAGTTGATGCTATATTTTTGTTAAATTCTCTAATAGAAAGACAGTTAACACAAAAGGGTAACCTTTACTGCTGCTTTTTTGATTTAGAAAAATGCTTTGACTCTATTTATAGAAATGGCCTATGGTTTAAACTTATCAAAAATGGTCTAAATGGTAGGCTATTTGCGGTTATTCGCTCTTTATATAACGAAGTCAAATTATGTGTAAAACATTTAAATAATGTATCTGATGTTTTTAATTGTGACATTGGATTGTTACAAGGGGAGATAATGTCACCCCTGCTCTTTTCACTGTTTATAAATGACGTTGAAGTGTTTTTACAGAATGACCCAGAGGCATGTATTACTTTAGATCAGTTGTCAATTTATTTGCTACTTTTTGCTGACGACGCAGTTATGCTTTCTGAAACAGCAGACGGTTTACAGTCATGTATAAACAACTTTAAAAGCTATTGTAAGAAATGGAAACTTAAAGTCAATACTTCCAAAACTAAAGTGATGGTGTTTCAGAAAGGAAAACAACGTATAAAGAGTACTTGTACTTTTAAGTATGATGATGAAATTATTGAAATTGTTGACCAGTTTAATTATCTTGGTTTAGTCTTTACAAATAATGGTTCTTTCATAAACGCCACAAAAACTCTGTCCGGAAAAGCACTTAAAGCTCTGGGCGCTTTACTATCAGTAACAAAGCCCTTACAGATACCTATTAAACTTATGTTCAGCCTGTTTGATTGTTATGTAGCATCTATTTTAAATTATGCATGTGAAGTGTGGGGTTTTGCAAAATGTGAGCAACTAGAAAGAGTACATAAGAAATTTCTAAAATCGGTATTGAAAGTAAATAAGTCTACTTGTAACTCTGCATTATATGGAGAGACTGGGAGATTTCCATTGCATATAATTAGACAAGTAAGAATTATCCAATATTTTTTTAAAATGTACGCTGAAAAGGGCAACAACTGCATATTATCCACTGTTCTAGAACATCTAAGAAATGATGCCATCAGAGGCAAAAATAATATTAACTGGGCTTCTAAAGTTAAACTTTTGTTACAAAGTGCAGGTTTTCATGAGGTTTGGATGTATCCGTCCTCGATAGATATAAGAATATTTATGCCAGTGTTGCGTATGAGATTATTTGATTTATATGTAAATGACTGGAGGCTAGATATTAGCTCCAGAACATCATTAACACTTTATAGAGAATTAAAATCGAGTTTTGGATTATCAGAGTATCTGTTAAAAATGAATTGTGTAAAATTTAGAAACATTATCGCTAAACTAAGATTGTCGTCGCATCAGCTAAACATAGAAACAGGTCGTCATAGAAATATACAAAGAAATGATCGTAAATGTACATTGTGCGATCGAAATGACATAGAAGACGAATACCATTTTATTATTATCTGCCCTACATACACAACTCTTAGACAACAATTCATTCCAAGATATTATCATAATCACCCTAGTATGTTCAAATTTCTAGAGTTACTGAATTCTACAAATGTAAAAACTTTAAATAAATTGGCCATATTTTATATAAAATCTTTCAAAATAAGAGTAGATAAATTAAATAGTGTTGTTCATTGATAACATGTAGAGTAATAGTGCACTTATCAATATACAGGTGTGCGTGTGTGTGTGCGTGTGCGTGTGCGTGTGCGTGTGCGTGCGCGTGTGTGGATATATGTCCTGCCGCGAGGAGCACTGCTCGTTACCGTAGAGAATTTTCATACTATGTACTATGTCAAACACTATGTTTGAATTTCACTTTCACTAACATTATTTGTAATATTGGGTCAGTATAATAATTGGAGCAATTTTTATTTAATGCCAAATTCATATCTTACGTTTTGTTTCGGTAAGGTATAAAGTATGGCAGAGATAATGACCTAGTGACATATATCACATGTAGCAGCTTATTTGTAACATTTCCTTGCATTTTCGTTTTTGGCAAGGATTATTACAATAAATGCTTGGCAGGTTTAGATAGTCTTGATTTTTTGTACAGATTTAAAAAATTTAAATATGGTGATACGGATGTTATTCTCTAAACGGTTGCTCAACGCAGGTCATATAAATGTTTATATACATGTTTATTTATTAATGTTTGTTTATTAATTTTGTAAAATATATAGTGTAGCATTTATTAGAATATGCCATTTCTTTATATTTACTCTCGCTGTTATTAGCGCATGTTGTATATAGTTTATTGCAGACGAGGAACTGTAAATGTTCAAGTCGTATGTTAATAAAATTCTGTTCTGTTCTGTTCTGATAAATTGTCTGTCTAAATATTTGTTGATTTCGTTCAGACCGAATGATTATCCGGTATCATCGATGATAAATCGATCGGATCGGTAGCTTTGTTTTTGTTTTTTTCCGGTATGACTAATTTGTACCTCGTGTGCTCGAGTCCTGTCAGTGAAAAATCATTCTTATTCATTGGATGTTTTAAACGTTTTGTTCTAGGCATACAATTTTACTTCATGATCATAAATCATGTTATTTTATTTTTTTATGTTTAATCTTATCGACATACAATACGATTCAAGTCACCGGCGAAATCCGTTATGCTCATGAAAATTTATTTAGTGCAAACCTTGAATTATATATGTATGCATAAAAGTCAGGATCAGGTTAAATTGTCCGGACAACATTTCAGCATTGACAGGGTTTTGAACACGATGTAATATGCAATCATTGGAAGCCGAATTTCATTACATTTTTGAATGTAAATTACTTACTGATGGCAGAAAAACATGTCAGTTATCTGATGCACGTAAATTTGTAATTAGAAAACAAGAGCTGTCCCGATAAATGACGAATGTCCCCCGAAAGAGGTGTCTCACAGTCTGTGTCCTCTCCATGTGCTCAATAATTGTGACATGTAATTCTAAAATCATTCCATGCATGACAGAGATACCATGTATACAGTATTCATTCAATTACCTTTAGAGTCACTCTAAGTGTGACGTTGACCTTTGAGTTATGGACGTGAGTCTTACACGCGAAATATCGTCTTGATATGCTGAACAGTAATGTTGTGCCAAGTTTTTTTATATTCAATTAATACATGATAAAGTTACAGTCTGGACACTAATATGTGCATATATACAGGATTCTATTATTTTCAAACTCTAAGTATGAAATTGACCTTTGAGGTAAAAACATGGGTCCTGCATGCTACACCCTCAATATGCATATTGATGTGCTGAACATTAGTGCGCAGTTATTTTCAAATCCTTCAATGCATGACAAAATTACAGCTCGGACACGAAAAAAGGGCGGACGTACTTACCAGACGGACTTTGTGAGGTTATCCCTTTGATCTTTCTTTGATCTTTTTCAATCCCACAATGAAATTATTTAACCCCACAATACTATTTTTAACCCCATAATGACGGAATGAACTCAAGGAACAATGCTAAGTTGTACTCAAACCCTAACCCCATAATGTCTACTGGACACAGTGCGATTTAATATGCCACCATTCGGGGGCATAAAAAGGAATAGTGTAAATGAATCATTGATAGAATTATTAAATATCGGGGCGATTATCACTCAGAGGCACTGTTTAGCTATCAGTTGTTGTGAATAATACGTATATGTGAATCCATTAGCTATTGCTTTTTTAATTTGTCTGTTTCAACTTTATGTGCATGTTTTCATGTAAAACAGATACGAGACATCATGCGGAAAGCGGATATTGGCTGCAGCAAGCTTAGTGTACATGAGTTGCTCCCCTTGTTTCCAAGAAATATGTAAACAATGAACAACTGTATTCACATTTGTTAAAAACTGTCGTTTCTAATTTATATATAACTTGTTATTTGCTAATGAGCTATTGTGGCGTTTAAATCTAATATTTTTGTCCTTATTAACGACTCCAATATTTTTTTCCGCAGTAGCCATATTTTGTCATGAAATTACGTCACGTGTGACGTTCTTTTCCTATTGCAGCTATGCAATAATCGGGCCAAACACTGATTAAGCTAAACAATTATTTCTCTATACGTAAGTGTTTCTTTATTTAATGACCTATTTATTATCTGTTATGTATACCAGAAAATATTCTGCTATTGTTGACTGTTAGTATGCCATGAAAGAAAAAGAAAAAAGTTGTAGGAATCTACAGGGTATTGCTAAAAGTGGCTTACAAACGAAACAATCACGCATAGATAAAAGTTAGCACGCTTGTTGCACAACATATAACTGTATATAACAAAATAGCTGTTAAAATGTTTTCCCGCATAGGTAGCATGCATGGATATAACAAGAGAGGCATGATATCCCCATAAGCTCACCTGAGAACCAAGACATATTTGGCATTCAAACCGTTTTTTTCAGCTTGCGTGCAGAATATTTTCTATTTGATCAGTGTCGATGGGAATGGATCCTATTTGAATTGTCGATGCTCAGAGAATAATTCATTCTTATGTGAAATAAACTGATTAAAATGATTAAAGCTGGACATACTTTTACAGGACCATTTACCTTCAGCCAAGCGTACAGACAAACAGCTGTAAAATGGGTAGCAGCAATGAAACTATCGCCGCATCTTCTCTCACGAACGTTTTGACAAAAGTACAAAAGCTACGGAAGCTTTCTCCGTATTCGAACTGATAATAAATTCGTAAAAGCTATAAGTACTAGTGTTATTCAAATCGAAGTCGCCTATACTTTATTGCAAAGTTCTAGAAATAGATGTAGTATAGACGTTTTTATACTCGACAGAGAGAAGCTATGATGATTGACTATGTGCATGAAAGAAACTGCCTTCATGGGCATAGTCCAAAACTTTAAATACAGTCATAAATAACTACTCATTTTATTAACATGTGCGTGGTTGTTTATGGCCAAAGGCATTTTTATGTTGACCTTGCTAATAAGCGTTGTTGGTGATTTGTTATTGTATTATTCTATTTTCAGTACTACTTTTCGATAGCTAAAAGCCTGTTTGCATGATGTTTATCAATTACCAAGCAGTATCTATGTTTCATTTCTACCTATGTCGCACAATTTCAACCACTGTCACATAAAACTGTAACATATGGCACAATTGTAACCTTAATATGTCGTTGTTATTTTCAAACATTTACAATCTTTCTTCTAGGTCTGTTTATGGGTTGGTTACATCGCCCAGCCGGCTGCCTCAAATGACGACTGTCCACCTAAAGCCAAGTATTGCGATTATCACTCTGACGTATGTTTTGGCTAAATTTTCCATCGTAGTTAGGTTACCCGACATCGTCTGTGACGCCATGGTCGAAATTTGCTAATCACCGTTGTTAATTTATTTTGAGCCTCGTAATGAGAACACCAACGCTTTGGCTATGTACCCAGACTTTGTCAATCGTTAAACTCTTTTCAATATGCAAAATGTTCGGCTATGTTTTAAAAAAGAAAGCAGATTGCAAAAAGCGACTTGTATCATACGGTTGGTCTGTACACGGAAGCAGTGATTAGCATACATGCGTAATCAAGTTAGCAAATTCACACAATATAGCTTAGTTACTTATGAAATAAAATCCGTTATAGCGGTCTTCATCGTCTAATAAACACTGATTTGGAGTTCTGATGCGCAGTGATTACAAGTGTGCATCAGAACGACAAGGCGCTGAGAAGGATGTTATTTCGATTCTAACATTATTGATCAGATATAACTAAATGTGAATAAATGCAAAGGGTTATTTTCAACGCGGATATTTATTTAACGTCATGCACAATATAACGTCATTTGACAATGACATTTTGTAAATATTTTAATTTTAAATGCTGTGTATAATTTGCGCTATGATAATATATTTAAGACAATATCTAAACAGCTAATCGTACATGTCTTAGCTATCACGACACTTCCGATTGTTCTCTGTGTAGTATCTTCAAACTTTTCTTTCAGTGCGCATGGAAATATGCATGTCTTCATGGTTACTGTGTAGAATGTAAGTACTCTATCAAATATGAGAAAAATTGTGTATCTACATGTTGTGCAACAATCAATTAGGTTTATGTACTGCATTCATTTTACCCTTTTAAGTACTAAAACAATAATACTGCTGCCATAAACTTGGAAAAACATGCACGAAGTTTTAAGAAAATATTACTACATTAAAACTTTTTAGTAGACCTATTCATCTTTTGATGAAAGATTTGGAGCAATACAATATTGATCCAGTATATACGAGTAATGTTTCCCCTAAAAAGTCATAATCCTTTTATTAATCGACATAATTATTCATACATAGTTTGACTGTAAATACATCAAAGTATATTTTCTTTTATAGATCTACTTACTTTCAAACTGTACGTTTAACAGGCGCTAGCAAAGTTGACAAATTCGTGGCGTAATAATTAATTGTTGACTTTTGTGACAAGAACATATTGCCCTTAAAAATTGCATGGAATTGCACGCAATTTCAAGACAACTTTTTCAGACGATTCTCGTTGCCGTCATTTACGGCTTCATTCAAGATTAATTCAATCATAAAGAGGTTAAACTTATTTAGGTATACGTAGAGGTGTTTCATTTTAACAGTAGACTAGTAAAAAGTGCATTTTCGCTGGCTGTAAACTATAGTTTGCAGCGAGTTCTGTTGGCAGGCTGTTACTTATAGTATGTGGCTAGTTTTGTTGGCATTCTGTAAACTGTAGTATGCGGCTAGTTTTGCTGACAAGCTGTAAACTGTAGTATGCGGCTAGTTTTGTTGCCAGTATGTAAACTGTAGTTTGCGGCTAGTTTTGTTGGCAGTATGTAAACTGTAGTTTGCGGCTAGTTTTGTTGGCAGGCTGTAAACTGTATTTAACGGTTAGTTATACGGCAGGCTGTAAACTGTAGTATGCGGCTAGTTTTGTTGGCAGACTGTTAACTGTAGTATGTGGATAGTTTTGTTGACAGGCTGTTAAGTGTAACATGCGGCTAGTTTTGTTGGAACACTGTTAACTGTAGTATGCGGATAGTTTTGTTGGCAGACTGTTACCTGTAGTATGCGGCTAGTTTTGTTGACAGGCTGTAAACTGTAGTATGCGGATAGTTTTTATGGCAGGATGGTAACTGTAGTATGCGGCTAGTTTTGATGGCAGGCTGTAAACTGTAGCATGCGGCTAGTTTTGTTGACAGGCTGTAAACTGTAGTATGCGGATAGTTTTGATGGCAGGATGTTAACTGTAGTATGCGGCTAGTTTTGATGGCAGGCTGTAAACTGTAGCATGCGGCTAGTTTTGTTGGCAAGCTGTAAACTGAAGTATGTGGCTAGTTTTGTTGGCAGGCTGTTAACTGTAGTATGCGGCTAGTTTTGTTGACAGGCTGTTAACTGTAGTACGTGGCTAGTTTTGTTGGCAAGCTGTAAACTGTAGTATGTGGCTAGTTTTGTTGGCAAGCTGTAAACTGTAGTATGTGGCTAGTTTTGTTGACAGGCTGTTAACTGTAGTATGCGGCTAGTTTTGATGGCAGGCTGTAAACTGTAGTATGCGGCTAGTTTTGTTGACAGGCTGTTAACTGTAGTATGTGGCTAGTTTTGTTGGCAAGCTGTAAAATGTAGTATGTGGCTAGTTTTGTTGACAGGCTGTAAACTGTAGTATGTGGCTAGTTTTGTTGGCAAGCTGTAAACTGTAGTATGTGGTTAGTTTTGTTGGCAAGCTGTAAACTGTAGTATGTGGCTAGTTTTGTTGGCAAGCAGTAAACTGTAGTATGTGGCTAGTTTTGTTGGTAAGCTGTAAACTGTAGTATGCGGATAGTTTTGTTGGCAAGCTGTAAACTGTAGTATGTGGCTAGTTTTGTTCGCAGACTGTTAACTGTAGTATGCGGCTAGTTTTGTTGGCAAGCTGTTAACTGTAGTATGCGGCTAGTTTTGTTGGCAAGCTGTTAACTGTAGTATGCGGCTAGTTTTGTTGACAGGCTGTAAACTGTAGTATGCGGCTAGTTTTGATGGCAGGCTGTAAACTGTAGTATGCGGCTATTTTTGATGGCAGGCTGTAAACTGTAGTATGCGGATAGTTTTGTTGACAAGCTGTTAACTGTAGTATGTGGTTAGTTTGGTTGGCTGGCAGACTGTTACCTATAGTATGTGGCTTGTTTTGTTGGCATTCTGTGTACTGTAGTATATGCCTTAGTTTGTTGGAAGGCTGTTAACTGTAGTATGTGGATAGTTTTGTTGGCAGGCTGTTCACTAAAGATTGCGGCTACTTTTGTTGGCAGGCTGTAAACTGTAGTATGCGGCTTGTTTGTTGGCAAGCTGTAAACTGTAGTTTGTAGCTTGTTTTGTTGGCAGGCTATAAACTGTAGTATGCGTCTAGTTTATGTTGACAGGCTGTAAACTGTAGTATGCGGCTAGTTATGTTGGCAAGCTGTTAACTGTAGTATGTGGCTAGTTTTGTTGGCAGGCTGTAAACTGTAGTATGCATCTAGTTTATGTTGACAGGCTGTAAACTGCAGTATGCGGCTAGTTTTGTTGGCAGGCTGTTAACTGTAGTTTGCGGCTAGTTTTGTTGACAAGCTGTAAACTGTAGTATGCGGATAGTTTTGTTGGCAGGCTGTAAACTGTAGTATGTGGCTAGTTTATGTTGACAGGTTGTAAACTGTAGTATGCGGCTAGTTTTGTTGGCAGGCTGTTAACTGTAGTATGTGGCTAGTTTTGTTGGCAAGCTGTAAACTGTAGTATGTGGCAAGTTTTGTTGGCAGGCTGTTAACTGTAGTATGTGGCTAGTTTTGTTGGCAGGCTGTTAACTGTAGTATGCGGCTAGTTTTGTTGGCAGGCTGTTAACTGTAGTATGGGGCTAGTTTTGTTGGCAAGCTGTAAACTGTAGTATGTGGCAAGTTTTGTTGGCAGGCTGTTAACTGTAGTATGTGGCTAGTTTTGTTTCCAGGCTGTTAACTGTAGTATGCGGCTAGTTTTGTTGGCAGGCTGTAAACTGTAGTATGTGGCTAGTTTTGTTGTCAAGCTGTAAACTGTAGTATGCGGCTAGTTTTTTTGGCAGGCTGTAAACTGTAGTATGCGGCTAGTTTTGTTGGCAAGCTGTAAACTGTAGTTTGCGGCTAGTTTTGTTGGCAAGCTGTATACTGTAGTTTGCGGATAGTTTTGTTGGCAAGCTGTAAACTGTAGTATGCGGCTAGTTTAGTTGGCAAGCTGTAAACTGTAGTTTGCGGCAAGTTTTGTTGGCAGGCTGTAAACTGTAGCATGCGGGTAGTTTTGATGGCAAGCTGTAAACTGTAGTATGCGGCTAGTTTTGTTGGCAAGCTGTAAACTGTAGTTTGCTGCTAGTTTTGTTGGCAAGCTGTAAACTGTAGCATGCGGCTAGTTTTGATGGCAAGCTGTAAACTGTAGTATGCGACTAGTTTTGTTGGCAAGCTGTAAACTGTAGTTTGCAGCTAGTTTTGTTGGCAAGCTGTAAACTGTAGTTTGTGGCTAGTTTTGTTGGCAAGCTGTAAACTGAAGTATGCGGATAGTTTTGTTGACAGGCTGTAAACTGTAGTATGTGGCTAGTTTTGATGGCAAGCTGTAAACTGTAGTATGTGTCTAGTTTTGTTGGCAAGCTGTAAACTGTAGTATGCGGATAGTTTTGTTGGCAAGCTGTAAACTGTAGTATGTGGCTAGTTTTGATGGCAAGCTGTAAACTGTAGTATGCAGCTAGTTTTGTTGGCAAGCTGTAAACTGTAGTTTGCGGTTAGTTTTGTTGGCAAACTGTAAACTGTAGCATGCGGCTAGTTTTGATGGCAAGCTGTAAACTGTAGTATGCAGCTAGTTTTGTTGGCAGGCTGTAAACTGTATTATGTGGCTAGTTTTGTTGGCGAGCTGTAAACTGTAGTATGTGCCTAGTTTTGTTGGCAAGCTGTAAACTGTAGTATGTGGCTAGTTTTGTTGGCAAGCTGTAAACTGTAGTATGCGGATAGTTTTGTTGACAGGCTGTAAACTGTAGTATGTGGCTAGTTTTGATGGCAAGCTGTAAACTGTAGTATGTGGCTAGTTTTGTTGGCAAGCTGTAAACTGTAGTATGTGGTTAGTTTTGTTGGCAAGCTGTAAACTGTAGTATGTGGCTAGTTTTGTTGGCAAGCAGTAAACTGTAGTATGTGGCTAGTTTTGTTGGTAAGCTGTAAACTGTAGTATGCGGATAGTTTTGTTGGCAAGCTGTAAACTGTAGTATGTGGCTAGTTTTGTTCGCAGACTGTTAACTGTAGTATGCGGCTAGTTTTGTTGGCAAGCTGTTAACTGTAGTATGCGGCTAGTTTTGTTGGCAAGCTGTTAACTGTAGTATGCGGCTAGTTTTGTTGACAGGCTGTAAACTGTAGTATGCGGCTAGTTTTGATGGCAGGCTGTAAACTGTAGTATGCGGCTATTTTTGATGGCAGGCTGTAAACTGTAGTATGTGGCTAGTTTTGTTGACAAGCTGTTAACTGTAGTATGTGGTTAGTTTGGTTGGCTGGCAGACTGTTACCTATAGTATGTGGCTTGTTTTGTTGGCATTCTGTGTACTGTAGTATATGCCTTAGTTTGTTGGAAGGCTGTTAACTGTAGTATGTGAATAGTTTTGTTGGCAGGCTGTTCACTAAAGATTGTGGCTACTTTTGTTGGCAGGCTGTAAACTGTAGTATGCGGCTTGTTTGTTGGCAAGCTGTAAACTGTAGTTTGTAGCTTGTTTTGTTGGCAGGCTATAAACTGTAGTATGCGTCTAGTTTATGTTGACAGGCTGTAAACTGTAGTATGCGGCTAGTTATGTTGGCAAGCTGTTAACTGTAGTATGTGGCTAGTTTTGTTGGCAGGCTGTAAACTGTAGTATGCATCTAGTTTATGTTGACAGGCTGTAAACTGTAGTATGCGGCTAGTTTTGTTGGCAGGCTGTTAACTGTAGTTTGCGGCTAGTTTTGTTGACAAGCTGTAAACTGTAGTATGCGGATAGTTTTGTTGGCAGGCTGTAAACTGTAGTATGTGGCTAGTTTATGTTGACAGGTTGTAAACTGTAGTATGCGGCTAGTTTTGTTGGCAGGCTGTTAACTGTAGTATGTGGCTAGTTTTATTGGCAGGCTGTAAACTGTAGTATGTGGCAAGTTTTGTTGGCAGGCTGTTAACTGTAGTATGTGGCTAGTTTTGTTGGCAGGCTGTTAACTGTAGTATGCGGCTAGTTTTGTTGGCAGGCTGTTAACTGTAGTATGGGGCTAGTTTTGTTGGCAAGCTGTAAACTGTAGTATGTGGCAAGTTTTGTTGGCAGGCTGTTAACTGTAGTATGTGGCTAGTTTTGTTTCCAGGCTGTTAACTGTAGTATGCGGCTAGTTTTGTTGGCAGGCTGTAAACTGTAGTATGTGCCTAGTTTTGTTGTCAAGCTGTAAACTGTAGTATGCGGCTAGTTTTTTTGGCAGGCTGTAAACTGTAGTATGCGGCTAGTTTTGTTGGCAAGCTGTAAACTGTAGTTTGCGGATAGTTTTGTTGGCAAGCTGTAAACTGTAGTTTGCGGATAGTTTTGTTGGCAAGCTGTAAACTGTAGTATGCGGCTAGTTTAGTTGGCAGGCTGTAAACTGTAGTTTGCGGCAAGTTTTGTTGGCAAGCTGTAAACTGTAGCATGCGGGTAGTTTTGATGGCAAGCTGTAAACTGTAGTATGCGGCTAGTTTTGTTGGCAAGCTGTAAACTGTAGTTTGCTGCTAGTTTTGTTGGCAAGCTGTAAACTGTAGCATGCGGCTAGTTTTGATGGCAAGCTGTAAACTGTAGTATGCGGCTAGTTTTGTTGGCAAGCTGTAAACTGTTGTATGCGGATAGTTTTGTTGACATCTGTAAACTGTAGTATGCAGCTAGTTTTGTTGACAGGCTGTAGTATGCAGCTAGTTTTGTTGACAAGCTGTAAACTGTAGTATGTGGCTAGTTTTGTTGGCAAGCTGTAAACTGTAGTATGTGGCTAGTTTTGTTGGCAGGCTGTAAACTGTAGTATGCGGATAGTTTTGTTGGCAAGCTGTAAACTGTAGTATGCGGATAGTTTTGTTGGCAGGCTTTAAACTGTAGTATGTGGCTAGTTTTGTTGGCAAGCTGTAAACTGTAGTATGCAGCTAGTTTTGTTGACAGGCTGTAGTATGCAGCTAGTTTTGTTGACAAGCTGTAAACTGTAGTATGTTGCTAGTTTTGATGGCAAGCTGTAAACTGTAGTATGTGGCTAGTTTTGTTGGCAAGCTGTAAACTGTAGTATGTGGCTAGTTTTGTTGGCAAGCTGTAAACTGTTGTATGTGGCTAGTTTTGTTGGCAGGCTGTAAACTGTAGTATGCAGCTAGTTTTGTTGACAGGCTGTAGTATGCAGCTAGTTTTGTTGACAAGCTGTAAACTGTAGTTTGTGGCTAGTTTTGATGGCAAGCTGTAAACTGTAGTATGTGGCTAGTTTTGTTGGCAAGCTGTAAACTGTAGTATGCGGATAGTTTTGTTGGCAAGCTGTAAACTGTAGTATGTGGCTAGTTTTGTTGGCAAGCTGTAAACTGTTGTATGTGGCTAGTTTTGTTGGCAGGCTGTAAACTGTAGTATGCAGCTAGTTTTGTTGACAGGCTGTAGTATGCAGCTAGTTTTGTTGACAAGCTGTAAACTGTAGTATGTGGCTAGTTTTGTTGGCAGGCTGTAAACTGTAGTATGTGGCTAGTTTTGTTGGCAGGCTGTAAACTGTAGTATGCGGATAGTTTTGTTGGCAAGCTGTAAACTGTAGTATGCGGATAATTTTGTTGGCAGGCTGTAAACTGTAGTATGTGGCTAGTTTTGTTGGCAAGCTGTAAACTGTAGTATGCGGATAGTTTTGTTGACAGGCTGTAAACTGTAGTATGTGGCTAGTTTTGTTGGCAAGCTGTAAACTGTAGTATGCAGCTATTTTTTTCTCGGAGGCTTTAAACGGTAGTATGCGGCTAGTCTTGTATGCAGGCTGTAAACTGTAGTATGTGGCTAGTTTAGTTGGAAGGCAAGAAGAGTTATGTTTATTGGATGAATTACTATTATTTCCTTTACCCTTTTACACACACCTATTTCAGCTGTATTTTTACATTAAAAGATTGTGCATAATTCCACTTTAAGTATTTTGTGGCATGTTTTCAATGACAATTTTTGATTAACAGGGAAATGACCAAAACACTAATTACTGGCAAAGCTCTTTCAAAAACAACGAGCTGATAAATCCGAATGATAAATTTTGTCTACCTTAGACTTTATCAGACTAGGGAAATGATCTGCCTACAATGTATTTGAATTATTTTATATTGCGGTCTCTTATAGTGACTATTAAAATGTTCTTCTTACTATCATATTTCAGGCCATTGTGCGGAAAAGTCTCAATGCAGATATGATTACGATTTGCGTAAAGTATATTGTAATTGTAGTGACTCCGATCTTAAAGGACCTTACTGTTGTTGCAACTATTCTGATGCATGTCGTCAATCTGGTAATTATAAATACTGTAAAAAGTACTATTAAGAACGTAAGTTCTGCATAACTACCAAAATCATGGAAGCAAAAACTGAAATCTGAAGACTCGACTAAAACTAAAGTTAAAATAGCTAGAATCTTAAAAATTGATGGAAAATCTTTAGATACGCGAAACACAAAAGTTATTTATCAGGTATTGGTAACAAAAGTTATCAAACCGATTACTCATAAATATTAGTCAACTAAAATGAACGAAGAAATAGAATGGAAAATCGTCTATCAATTTATAAAAATAATTCCCGATAATCGACATAAAGAATTTAAATTCAGAATCATAAACAAAATATGTACAAGTGGAGACATGCGATACTCCTGGAAAATTACTGAAACTCCAATATGTGTAAAGTGTAGAGTCCTAGAGGATTATGAACATCTTTTCATAAATTGTACAACAGTACAGTAAGGAAAGAATCAATAAGTTTACACAATATTTACAACCAACCGTGTGTGCATTTATAACTAACATGGTCCGCGCTATTAACAATTTCTCAACACTAACTGTAACATTTCGGGTCTGTTTTGCACTTTTTATCGTCAAGTCCTCGGCATTTAGCTTGCATTACTTTCACGCGCATCGATGTCTGTAACAGCTGACTAGCTACGGTCATGCGTTCTGCTGATACAGCGTGATCTGGGGCAAAGGGGTTCGACACATATTCATGTTTTTTGGTCAGACTTTGACTTGTTTGTATACTATAACATGGGATCTAACTTACAACAAGCCTAACTTGTTTATCTCGCCACTAAATGCGCTGTAATTTCAGCATAGTTTAATTAAACATTCAATATTTCGTACGTGGCGGTAGGTATCATTATTTCATTAATGTAAAACACTTGTTTCAACTTCTTCCTAACGTCGTGGTCCAGTAGCGTGTAATTGTTTCACCAAAAATGCATGCAGTTTCAAATTTTCAACCTCTAGGTATCGTTGTTTTGGGTTTTTACGGCTTATGTTGTTTCGAGTTTACTTTATGTGGAGACAGCCCTAACGGGACACCGTAGATTTCCTTGTGAACCAAACAAGGTAACATTTGACGTGCTTGCTATGAGCGTATATTCCAACTCTATAATGATTTAACACCTCTGACAGAAAGTTATTAAATTTATATTAATAGCTTCTACGTGTACGCAATCATAACGCATAAATATTTTGGTGTTATACTCTACTTTCAACCAACCCGCTGCACAGCGCTTAGTAACCGCGATACGCGTTTTACGGAAAGGTCGCACACAGTGTCATTTATTTTTAACGCGTTTTTTTTCATATTGTTCATGAAGCGTTGATCAATATGTTCCGAATTAGTGATGTAAAATTGCCTATATGTGCATTGATCTAAACGTGTCTTCATGAATCTAAGAAATATTGTTCCATTTTCAACCATTTCATTGACAAAAGATTGTTGTTCCCCGTCCGTATAAAATCGCGGTTTATGAACTTCCGGAAGTGCTTCACTTTTGACAAAAACATGAACAAAACGCTACGCTATTAGCTTACTCCATGAAGTTCGTGCACTTTAGAACTTTTTAAACTGCACCCTTGACACCTTAATATGCAGAAAGGGGTTATTTGAAATGTTTTCTTATTCGTATGTTTCATATGCATTACCTTTAGATCATGAGCAATGGAATGCTTGATTTAATCCACCGTGTAAATTCAAGAAATGTTAACAATCTATAATAGAACAAGTCAAATGTTTGAACGCCGCCAAATGGAGTGGGGGTTGCGATAATTAGTAATGTTGGATTTAATGTATGGTGATTAACCAAACCTAATCTTTTTGCACTCTAATTTTGTATATGGCTGACCATTTGTTAATGTTTAATGCTAAAAAAGATGATTCTACGTCAAGTCTATAGGCATTGTTTCCTCTGTATGGAAATTGGCTGCTGTCACATTATGCTTTTTTGATTAAGGGAGTGGAATTTGATACCGATAAAGGTATGTTTTTTAAAATCTGAACGAACAACATTCTCCATATCGAGGGAAGTAATCGAAAAAGTTCCAAGTCCAAGACAGAGAAGCAGATAGAGCTTTGTTGCTCCTCGATATAAACATCCCTTTATATAATCTTATGCCTTATTGATGTAACATAGAAGGCTTTTCATATAGCAAACTTCATCGTACAGTTCACGTACGGAAAAAATTATTTAGGAAATTTTTTTTTAATTAATTCGAACCCACGCTTGAAACTACATGTTTGATCGGTCATTTACACTGTCGTTACAGAGTAGTTACTAAAAATAGCTTAATAGTCAAATCACTGAAAAAATATTTTTTTATTTTATTTTCCGTAGGCTAGAATTCTAACATATATTGCTTCAATTTATATTATTCTTGTACGAAAGAAAAATTATTTCGAAGAAAAAAATACTTTATTTGAACCAACGCTTGAAACTACCGTTCTTACTTAAAATAATTTCGTAGCCATTCGTTTTAAATCGTTATCGTCCAGCGTCCTTACTAAAAATAACTTCGTAGTCATTCGTTTAAAATCGGCTATTTCCGTAAAATTTAGACTGGTTCGCGATCTCAAATCAAAAGACCGCTTGTTACAAAAGAACACACTGTGAAATCAGTCTACAGTCTAAAAGTAGTTACGTCACCCCATGGAAATTTTACTTACTGCATTCCAATATACACGCCGACCCGGGCGGCGTGTAACAACATAAACATTTCTTTATTGAAGAAAGATTTAGATTTTAATTGTCAGAATAGGTATAGGCTGTTTATGAAGCTGTGTCAAATTTCAGAAAATCAGCTTTTAGTTTTTTATTCTATAATTGCAGATATGTCATATCTTTTCTTTTTTCGCTATGTGTGATCTGTCTTAAGCTTTGAACTCCGTAACCCTCTAGTTATGTTTTGTACAGCTATATATTGTTTCAGGGAGTCGAGATGTTTTCCAGTTGTTTAAAAAACTTCAAACATATTACTTTTAACATTAAATTTCTTTATCAATGATAATTCTAGTTTTCTGTTATAGATTCACTCAAATTAGATTTTATGTTTTTTTTCAGATTGCTGTTCGCCAAAATACACTTTCTTCAATAGTAAGTAATAATTGTGCACCTCACACAATATGAGCTGTGGTGTACGAAAACCAACCACTGGGCGGTTTTTATTCCATTTTTATTGTAGAATGCTTTCATTATGAAAACAAATTGTAATAACACCTGTGTTACCATGTTACCGAGTACTCTGAGATTAAGAGCGCAAATAGAACAAAAACTTTCAGATATTAACTTGTCTTGGTTAATACCGAAAATATGACCTTGGTTTTCAGTACACTGGACTTACATACGAAATTCATTTTATTTCTGACTAGGGCATCGTCGGAACCCCGTTAAATATTTCGTTGCCACACCTGTATTTACCGTGGGTTAATCAGCTGTAAAATTTTAGTTATATGAATATTCATGAATAAACCGTCATTCCCCAATGACCAATGAAAGCGTCTGTAAGAATCCGAAGGGGAATGACATCATTCTAAACAGTCATTCAAAATGGCGGCACTCAGCTGTGAATCTTGTTGTTGTTTTAAATAATAAATCGTAAAGAAAAATTAATCGTACAGAATTTTTATCGTATTTTGAAACTATGGGCATTGACGCAGTTGAAACGGTATGCTACCTATGTTAGAAAGTCACCTTCGAGAATATCAATCGTTTGTGCATCAGTTAGGTCGTTTTCTCATACCGCTGCTTTTAATTTCTCAATGGGAAAACGCCATTGTTTACATGGACGCCATTATGACATTGACTCTGGGGATTTGTCGAGAGACCTTGCGTTTTTTCCTTGAATTTATTAGGGGGTGTATCAAAACTTTCGAAACATTTATAAAAACATTAAATCAAGCAAAATGAACGATTAACCGTGGAATTCGGACGAGAACAGACTCAATAACCATATTACCTTCTAACAAATTAAAAACAAATCGTTACTTACGTTATACATATCTTTTCCGTAATTATTACAATCCTAGAAGACTGTAAATTAATCCTACTCCCGAGTCCGTATGTTTATGTTCAACTCGATCCTTGCATATTTCCATTGTTTACACACAGAGTATGAGTGATGTCTTGTCAGGCGAAGTACTGGACATGCGAATGAAACGCATCTATTTTACTATGTTCCAAAAGCATATCGCGGTATAGCTAAAACAACTTCAGCGTACCCGGTTTATATGCTTGACAGAACGGGTACGCTGAAGCTTACTCCGTAGGGAAATCGTACCAATAATCGTGCCAGGAATCTGACACGCTCGCATTTCAGTATTTCATGAGCAATAAGTGAAAACAATAAATAATTTTATTAATCAGACCATAATCTTTTAATTTGCCAAATTTGAATATCAAATTTTATCTATTTAACGTAAAGCTTTACGAAAGTTTCGAACAGGTCAGAATTTTCACCAATTGGCCGCCATCTTGCCGATTTGACAATTATCACGTGACCATTTCCAGGAACCTTTGGAAAGGGATCTCTGCGGGAAATCACCGAAGGTTCCGATTGAGGTCACGGGGACAGTTTATTTATTTACATGAACACGTGCGTTTTGGCGCGAACACTTTCAAGGTCTGTTCCGCATCGAAAATAAAGTAAATTTCTTTTGAAATAAAAAAACATAGTGGTAAATGCTATTGTATATTTACACTCGCTCTTTATATCATCTAAACACTAAATAAAAGGAAAATATCAAGCGTTCTGAACTACATGAAAAATAAGTGCGATTGCATCATACGAGATCTCGCGAGAGCAGGCATTTGGAAAGTCCGTTGTAAATGTAAACACAATGATGTAGGTTTGAAAAATCGATGTTTTTGTAGTCAACTTTGGTTGTAGAACACCGTAATTGGTTTGAAAAGGTGAATTTATAAATATATGACCCAAACATGATCATATTTCCCTACTTAACGTACATTAGATGAAAATTTGCATGATCTGTTATTCTGGTAAGGATTCGTAGTAGGGCTGATCCAAAACTCTAAAGCCGCAGCTGACGAAAAACAAAATATTAAAATAGCGGCATTTAGAGTTTTGGAAGCCAGAACTAATCGCGGTATGACCCTGAATAATTTCTATAGAAACTCGAGTTTTTCACAGATCTGAATCCATCCATTTCTCGACAAAAACTTAAATCAAATTCCTAAGTTCTCAACATAATGTCATTCGTGTGGCAGTGTGTATCGAAGGCCATGACCGTCTTATCATGACTTGTTTGCTTATATGCGGTACGTATTACATTATATGCAATAGATCTTTCATTATATGCAGTGGATATTTAAATATACGTGGTAGATACTTCATTATGTGTGGTACAAGTTACTTTATATACGGTACTTTCTTTGTTATATGTAGTACAACTCTTCTTATATGTGGTGGTACTGTCTTTATATGCAGTGCATTTGAATTTGTGTGCGGTACAAACACCAATATATGCAGTAGATTTGTTATTGTGTGAAGCAGATAAAAACACTATACGTGGTGCACAATAGTTACTCGTGTGAAACATCCGGATTCGTAATAATCCGGCCATTTACGGTATCGTTCGGAAATATCCGAACCATCTGATCATAAAGACGTAGGTCTAACTACCGCATATAATGACGAAACTACTGCATAACGAAATTACTACCGCATATAATGCTGGAAGCACAGCATATAAGGAAATCGCATCTACATCACATAATGTGAGATCTACAGTATATATTAACGAAAGTACGATATATAATGTGATTTGCACTGCATATAAGGAAAAAAGCACCACACATAATGGACACAGTGACTACCACATATATTTATGTTTGCACATCATATAATGTAAAAAGCACTACGTATACCGTTTTTATCTACTTCACACAATAACAAATCTACTGCATATATTGGTGTTTGTACCGCACACAAATTCAAATGCACTGCATATAAAGACAGTACCACCACATATAAGAAGAGTTGTACTACATATAACAAAGAAAGTACAGCATATAAAGTAACTTGTACCACACATAATGAACTATCTACCACATATAATTAAATATCTACTGCATATAATGAAAGATCTACTGCATGTAATGTATTCTTGCATACCGGATCGGGGTATCCGCAGTTTGCTGGAAAATCTTATATTACATACCCCCATGTAATATGACTCGCGTGAGTTACTTGTGACGTAGCGTTATAAACATTGTGACGTCACTTCCCCAAACAAAGCATCTGAATATAGCTTGTTTTTATACCATAATGTATTATTTCGATAAGTTTGCATTTAGAAATCTGTAAAGTGCAAGACGGTATGCAAGAAAAAGTTTCTATCATGAGACACTTGGTTTAGATGGAAATATCCGTCACCTCGGGTAACTGTTTTGCGGGAACTCGGCAGAGCCTCGTTCCCGCCAAAACAGTCACCCTCGGTGACGGATATTTCGATCTGAACCGCGTGCTCATGAAAGAAACTATTAATACGTACCGCATATAAGCAAACAAGTCATAATAAGACGGTCATGGCGTTCCATAAGTGTGTATTTATAGTAGTTTCTTCTCATATCGCGGGATAACTGGTATCGTGGTAATCTCCCTTTTCTAATTTTCCTTTTCGATCGTAACGAGGCTGACGCTGCAGTGGCACCTATAAGTCAACAGGAATATAAGAGGTCACGTGGCATTAAATAATGCTAAATTTCAGCGTAAATGGGAAGATAAAGTAACCTTTCATGCAATCACCCCATTTCATACAAATATGTTTTTCCGCGTCATCCCGCTCATCAAAAAGTTTCTCATTATTAGAATTAATTTGATTTGAAAGCCTTGAAAGGTATTTAAATCTCGGCGAATCTTAATCTTCGTAAATCTTTACGAATACAGTTGTTTTCATCACGTGACGGCGCAACTAAGCGTGTCCACAAAAAATAACGGACACTAGCACGTGCTCCGCAAATGAAAATGACTTACGCGGTCTCAATTGTGGTCGGCAATCGGAAGAAATCAGACAGAGTAAAGTTTACCTTCATTAAATGGGACAATATGACTTTTGTCAACATTTGTCAGGTAAAAAAGGACTATAGGAGTCTGTTTTCGTTTAAAAGATATATCGAGTTGAGATGGCCCCTCTGTACTCGACAAGAAGAGAAAACAATATGGCGTCGATACAATCTGATAATTAAACTGTTCTATAATTTTCCAGTAAAAATTGTTGAATATTTAAGATAAATATATTATGCATTAACTTAGACTTACGTGAATCAAAAATGAGTTTTATAGTGTGTAAGCACATTTTATAAACAGAAAGTGGGGCCGCAATTTAAATACCGCGATTACAGAGGATTATGGGATTTTTTTAAAAGGTGAAATATGGCGTATAACTTCCTACGTTTCATACTTTAATCAAACAACTTTTGCACGAAAGATTGTTTTCACTTTAAAGTAGAATGGTTGGAGGGAAAGGTCAAACAGATATAGATTGGAGAAAAATACTTCGTTAGTACCGCGATACAAGAGAACTTACTGTGTTCGTGACATATTTATCTGATGACGTAGTTATTTTACGTCACTAATCATTAGCCTATTGAGCAAGTATGCAATTAAGGCGTGCGCTCAGCATTCACATTTATATTTTCAAAAAGCTTTACTCTTAAATATATTCTGTATAGATCTTTTGTGTGCTGACAGCTAAAAATAAGCTAGCAGATATAGGAAGTGTTGATTATTAAATAAAAAAGGAAAAAGGCAAGTGGTGCGATAGAAAATTCGTTTAGTAGATACGTTTCCTTTTCAGAATATCGTGTACTTTAATAAATAGTCTGATTGAAATCTAACTAAAATTTGGCTAATACTCGATGAAAAATTGTCTGAGCGAAATATGCCGTGGATATGCGCAAATGCAATTGGTATCAATCACTCCTGTAAAGGTTCATTGATGATATCGTGCTAGTAGTTGCTGAGAAATAGCGCGGACAAAATATGCACAGACACATGGAAAGACAGACATATGGACGGACAATTTAACTCCAGTATACCCCTTAAACTTCCTTTACAGGGTTAAAGTTATATAGATCTCTATCACATAATAAAGATGTAGTTATTTGTGAGTGTTTTACACAGACAGGCTCCATTTGAAAGCGCTGCAGCTCACTGCTTTACATTATCGAAATTCATGCTTGAGGCCATTTTTGAAGTTCTATCGAACAAACGCGTTATTCCATTGGTCGAAGTTTCCGTGCCGCTTTCGTGACGGAGCCAATCGGCTGCCTCATTAATAATTCATGACTACGAAATTTTGTTGGCCGAATATCCCATGGCCACCGATGCAGCATATAGCGTAAAGAGGGGGGCGTGGGTATTCGACGATGTAACTAGGGTAGCTGTAAACTAAATTAACAAACCGTAAAAGGACATTTAGTTTTATTAAAAAGAAAGAGCTACTGTCATTTGAAAATACTTTCTTTATACTCCTGAAACTTCAACTTGATAACCATTGCACTTTCTTGTTTGTAGTTAGTTAAATACTATTTTATTGTTTTAGGTACATATACACGTATAGCATTTAGACAGAAACATATTAGCTACATTAAACAAATGGATTTGGCCACGAGTTATTGCAACATAAATAAACGACCTCTCCAAGCTTTTTCTCCTAAGTGTTCAAATGTTGAAATATGTTTTTTAAATACAGTTCTATATTTTATGCTTATATTCTTACTTATGCCATTGGTAATCGTATTATTTAACCTAACCCTGTTTTTCTTTGTGTGGAGCGTAACTTCAGAACTCTTCGATATTTTTAGAGTTAATGTTCTTACTTTTTCGTGTGCAGTTCCTAACTAAAAAAGTATTTAATTGATACTTCATATATTGAAAAAGGACAATTAGAATAAATAAATTAGATGTCCTTCATTCGGTCACTGACGGTCAGCAGCCGTTTTATCAAACATTATACATGTACATGTAGTTAGATTAGTTTGTATATTTATCACATTTTAATGTACTTTTTTGGCAATATCTTTCAGAATGCGAAAAATACAGAGATGAGTACCAGATTTATAATGCAACGAAGGCTGAATTTATAAGACCGGTCACTCCTTCCCATACTCACATATCAACTGATGTAGAAAGTTGTGAGTCTTCTTGTTCTGACAATTCTACATGTAACGTCTTTGTGTATTCATATGCGAACAATGAATGCGTTTTGTATAACGTTAATAACTTTATTACAAACCTAGGTAGTTTTTCTAAACACCAGAAATATCATACGGGATTTAGAAAGACAAAATGTGACTACTGCAACTTTTAGGCAAGTGTATTAACGGCTTCGGACTGTAAATGACACGGGATATAAACAAACGCAAACACATGGACGTACGAGAACATAGAATAAAACACTTGAAATAAATAATCACTAAGCATAATTAATTGTGGACTTATTTTTGAAAACTGGCACTACAGCTCCCCAAGCCGTCTCCGAAAAATAGTGAGTTCTTTCTAGTCAGTTTGCAATGATATTCGAGTTTATAATTAAACAAAGCAAACCAGTCTTGAATGTACTGATGTGTTGATCATTAATATTTGTTAATATTAGGCAACATTTTAGGAGTGGTCTTGAAAACTATCTTAAAAACAAAAGCGCCCCTTCCCCTCCTCCCCCGTCTCAATACAGTAGTTGAACACATTTGTTTATGAGCTCGCGATTTTGAGCTTTTTTGTTACCATACATTACTTCATAATTGTACGGAATATTGTCCGGACTGGTGTTACATAATGTCAATGTAAATAGTAAATATATAAATTGAAGAGAATTTTATTTTACAATGAAATGTATGATAACTAAGTTTAATCTAATGCCAAACAAATGTATACCCATTCAAACAAGTTCTAGTTCACGTCCGTAAATCAGCAACTTTTTCTGGAAAAGGAGTAGATGGAAGTATCAATGGTCATTACATACGAGGCAGCGCAATGAATATCATATTCCAGAGGGTAATGTAATGACAAGTTTTCCTAACCATCTTTCCTGGTAAGTACAAGACCCATAACCTCCGTAAGAATGTTCTCACGTGTAGAGACATGGTCGGTAGCTAAGGGCTCGAACCCATGATCCTCAATCTATGAGAAGTTACAGAGATTTAAAGTCACCGACTCTAACCACTCGACCACGGACGCGGACTATTTTTCAAAACGTGTAACACGTAATCACTGTTTACATAGTGCTACTATCATGTCTTTTAATCATTATTATTTTGCTATCTCTGGAAAAAAAAATATAGGTGTGCAAAAATTGCGTCATTTACTCCAAGGACAGCGATGTACTTCGTATTTTAACGCTTATGTCAAACTTGGTATAGGTACGAATTTGTATTTTAACGCTTATGTCAAACTTGGGATGGAGGTACGAATTTGTATTTTAACGCTTATGTCAAACTTGGGATAGAGGTACGAATTTGTATTTTAACGCTTATGTCAAACTTGGGATAGAGGTACGAATTTGTATTTTAACGTTTATGTCAAACTTGGGATGGAGGTACGAATTTGTATTTTAACGCTTATGTCAAACTTGGGATAGAGGTACGAATTTGTATTTTAACGCTTATGTCAAACTTGGGATAGAGGTACGAATTTGTATTTTAACGCTTATGTCAAACTTGGGATAGAGGTACGAATACGTAAAACTACGAAAAATATAAGCTGGTCATCCTTTATATTTACAACGCCAAATACAAATAAAATCAATTTTACAAAACGTATTAAAATTAGACGCTAAAATCAGTTTACAGCGTAGTAAAGCGCGCCGGTAACTTGAAATTGACATCGATACCCATGTTTGAGAAACTTCTGCAAAAACAGTTTTACAAGATTTAAAACAAGAGCTGTCAGCAGGACAGTGCGCTCGACTTTTCTCAGTGGTTGCCAATAAAACAAAAGTTTGTTTGTAAATAGCAAAACAGGGTTCTGTATAAATAAGGGCCACAAGTAACAAGATATTAAGCGAGGAGTCATCAAACTTAATTGTTCGCTGAATACTGCAGCAAAATGTTTAATTAAAACGTTAAGTGGTTAATGATATATATGCATGACAGTGCAATTTCTAAGTACAAATCAAGAAACATTTTTACAGATTTCTCTTCTCTTGCTTACAGATAGGTAATATGATGGTACATAAGTAAGTTAACTTTCAAAGTCAAAAAGTGGACAAGAATGACAAATTTAACTGAGTTTCTAAGTTGAAAAAGACCATAATTAAAATGAAATAATTGACAGAGTCACCGTCTCCAGCCTACGTGTGGGGATCCTGATGGTAAACAAGTATTCCGACTTTCAAAGTTATATCTCAAAAAGTTCAGTCAAAAGGTGGACTTGTACGAAAGACTTAACCGAGATTCTAAGTCAATAAATAGCTTTAATTTAAAAAATCCAGGCAGATGTACCTTCTCTAGCCTACAGATGGGGGTAATGATGCAAACAGTATTCCAAGTTTCAAGTCAATAAGTGGATTTTACCAATATTCAAAGTATTTAAAAAAAGAGGCATAATATGACATAAACCTTCACAGACGTATGTACTCTTGACTGTGGATGAAGGTAATGATATTAAATAAGAATGGTAAGTTTCAAAGCAATATCTGTTATGGTTTTGAAATAAAGTAGGTTGGTACGAAAAACTTTACTAAGGTGTGAAACCAACGCCGACGCCGAGGCAAGAAAAGGATAGCTCTCTTTGCCTTCGAAAAGTCGAGCTTTTGCAGTCGGAAAATATGATGAAATATACATGAACATTTCAGAACTAAATTTGAGGCGCACTATATCTTAATCAGCATGTGAAGCTAGTCTACGAATTTTCCGAGATATTAGGCAACGAAGCATTCAGAGTGGGCTGAGTTTAGATTAGTTATGAATAGTAGCTGGTCATATAACTTGCTGAAATATTGTGCCGATAAACATTCACAGCAAGTCTTGTGGCGTTTCGGTGAGAGTTGTTGAAGTTAGAGAGCGGACAGCGTCCGCCTGCCACAGACGATCCTGTAATAAGGCTTGATATGACGAGGGTATAAACTCTCCAAGGTGCTGACTGACATTAGTCAGTAGGTGGGTTTGTCGTAAGGTAGTAACGGTTCATTAGCCATAGCAAATCATTCAGAGTCAATGAAGTCGAAGCGAAGTCGAATCAGAGTGATTGGTTCTTGAGTTTTGGTTCCGGGCGGATAGACCACGCCGAAACAATATCACTCTGCCTTTAGCAAACTGATGAAGAAAATGGTAAACTACACTCAACAGGTTTAGAAACGCAAATATTTTCCCTGTTGAACATTTTTATTTGAATGACGCTATTGTTTTATTTCTATTTAAGTCATTTTTGCGATGAATTATTAAAACTTTTAAAAGAATTCAATTTTGTATTGTTTTTATTGTGTATGAAATTTGAATAAATTGAAAACACAATAACATTGTTAAAACAAATATTTCGCCACTTTTGCGTTTCTAAGCCTGTTGAGTGTAATTCCCTTTTGCCACAAGAGCGTTGTGGTGATTCTCTCAATCATATTTTTGATAGATTATAAAATCTGGTATTATGTATGATATGAAAAACTTGCTCACGCTTTAAAACTAGTATGGCGGTTTTCTTCAGCTGACATAGATTTCGTTTTTAAAGTCAGACAAAGTGATGTTGACGACTGAAAGTGCGGTCCTGGCACGAGTTAATGAGGGAACAAACGAGTTCTTATATAGTTATAATATTTACTTCTTGAATGTGATTTATGTTGCGTGATGGTATCACAAAAACAATTTGTAAGTTATGTGTCTTTCTTCAGTTTTCCAATGTTCCCAGTTTAGTTCATAATAGAGCTTTTCTACGTTGCGCAATTTGGTGGCACCTGTAACAATTCTTGATGTTTGGGTTTGAATTGACTTCATATTTCGCTTCTCTTCTTATGTACAAATGTCCAAGAATGCATCACTTAACAATCGTATTTCAGTAGATTCTGTAGACACGTAAAGATCAAAACATTCTGATCGTTTTTTATGATTAAGCATAAAATATAAAATGAGTGTTCAGCTATATAGAACTATGTCCTTAGGAAACGGGATGCCCCCATTTTCCATTTTTGCCAGAAAACAAGAGCTGATTTCAACAACTTTGCTCTATCTGACCCCAGGGGGCCGGGCCCTAGGGGGGTTGTGAAACTTTTGGATGCCGGAAAAGAGCCTGTGACGTTGACAGTAGCCCCCCAAACCCCCAGTAGGATCATCTCCTCAGTAAAACTCATTCCCCAGAAGTTTAAAACCTTTTGTTGATAACGATGATGACGGAAATGATGATGACTGAAAATAATGAATACTAAGGCTTGACCTACATGTACATACTTAAAAAGAAGTAGATCAGTAGAAACCCAAAGGTGAACGTGCCAAAATTTAAGGTCTAGGCATTGTTTATTAAGCGGAAATTTAAGATTTTCCTATATATCATGGTAAGCGGAGTTTGAAAGTTTTAGGCGTCATGGTGGGTATCTTATTTGTATTTATATTGAGTTAATATCTGTTCTTTCAAGTTCTATACTCAATAACTCCAATAAAACAATACAAACTTGTATCAGTTCAATTCTGTTGATCTCTATGATTAGAAAAGAAATCTTGAAATTTTCCCTCTGTTTTAGATTATTGCATTTCTGTCTTAAACAAAAATTTTAAGAGTTAATTAAAAAAAAGATTTGTAAAAATCGTAATCAAGATGATGCAGATCATGATATGTGATACTTATGATACTTACAAGTTATAATCGTACCCGCAAAATTTAGGTACAAGAACCATGGAGTTTGGTGTACTTATTTGCATTTAAATTGCGGTAAATTTACGTATATGACAGCATATTTCGAACCTATTCCTTTAGATATTGCATTTTAAAATTTAAAAATACGGGGGGGGGGGGGGGGGGGTTTGTGGTTTTTTTTTGATGTGAAAAGGATTTTGGGAAAAAGGGGGATTTTTTTTTCCTTTTTTGAACCACGCATTTACATAAAATACAACAATTACAACGTGTTTAAAGCATAAAAAATATGTTGTCATATTTCAAAAAGACATCTACAAGCGTCTCTGTAAAGTTAATTTGCTGATAAGTTTTAGTTTTATACCTAAACACATAAAGGCGTATTTTAGACTAGTGTTTCGGCATATCTTTAAAGACATTATATGACAACTAGTCAAGCCGAGCACTTTTGATGATAGAGGCGTTGGCAAGTTACAAAACACTCGTTGTTTTTTTATGTTGAATTCTTAGTTTTGTAATCTAAAATCCGAGAGTACCTAGTTCCTAGTTCCGCTAGTTTATGATCACAACCACATTGTCTTTTAGTGTCTCCGGTCTGACTAGTTCTGATCAAAACCGCGTAGGAAAATAGTTTTATACAGAACAGATACCTCGTTGATTTTTAGTTACAAATTATATTTGAAAAACAACAATATAATAATATGGTATTCTGAAATGTTTTGATATTATTTAGATCTGTTACTATTATACGTTTTAAAACAGGAGACAGTATAATTCGTAACAGCTGAATATATGGAACTACTTGTTTGTATGTAAAGCGTTCGGCCGTAAGGAAGCTTTACTCTGTTAACATTGGCCCGATTGATAAATCAATCGATCCAAAAAGGGCTAAAGGACTGGCGTTCACTTGTATATATTCAAAAACTAGATGCTCACGTGCAACATGCTGAGAAGCCAGCTGTAAAAAGGGCTTACTCCTTAATAAGTAGAGATAGGTAAAAAAACACTTAAATATTGGATGTAACATGCTAATTGTTCCACAGAAAAGTGGTCTTGATTTCTCTAACGGCCAGTAATAAAAAAGTTGAAATATAAGCTATTTACAGTGACAACAAAGGGAAGTAATTCTATAACAAGGGTAGCTCATGGTGGTGAACAGTTGTGCCAAGTTAAATCAAAATCCATCCATGCATGAAGAAGAATCCTCCGGACAAAGATATTATTGAATTTGACCTTTAACCTCTAAGTGAGACCTTAACCTTAGACATAGGGACCTGGTTCATGCGCATGACACTCCGTCTCATGGTGGTGAACGTTTGTGCCAAGTAACATTAAAATCCCGCCATGCATGAAGAAGAAATGCTCCGAACAAAGCCTCGGTCATTCTTGAATTATTATTGTATCTGACCTTTGGCATGTAAGTGTGATCTTGACCTTAGAACTAGGAACCTGGTTCTTGCGCATGGTACTCTATCTCATGATGGTGAACATTTTTACCAAGTTACATAAAATCCCTTATGCATGAAGAAGATATACTCCGAACAAAGTCATTCTTGAATTTGACCTTTAACCCCTAAGTGTGACATTGACCTTAGACCTAGGGACACTCCGTCTCATGGTGGTGAACATTTGTGCCAAGTTATTTAAGAATCCCTTGATACATGGATAGGAACAGCTCAGACAAGCTAAACTCTGACGGAAGGATGGACGCTGTATACACTGAACCACCATTTGGGCAGGTATATCGAGCTTTCTCAAGTGGATCGACAATAATACATGTACTGTACAAGCATTTTTAGTAAAATAGATTTCATATTCATACTAAGTCAATGAATGAATCTGAAGTACATGAGGCATTAAATCCCTATACCAGTAGAATGAATAAATAAATATGATTAAATAAGTAAGTCAAATAAATAAACTTTCCTCCTCAAGAAAACCAAGGGCATAAGCTATTCCGAAAGCATGTGAAAACCCTTTCCATATCTACTAATTGAAAACTTTTGCAATGCTATAATAGGGTTATTTGTATAGTGACGTGATTCAGCATGCCAGATTATACCGGTATAGTTTCACTCTGTACCGTGGTACATGTATAAGGTAAATATTAAACTGCAATTTCCCCGTCATTTATCACGTTTATTCGCTGAATTAGAATGAGTTAAGTATTTTTACAGTGACCTTAATGACACAGAAACTAAGTAAATAAGTTGTATATAATTATATCTCAATGAGTAAACTAAACATATAAACATAAATGATTTTGTCCAAGCGTGGCTTAAGACGTTAAGTCCAGATGGCTTTTCAATAAAAATCTCGAAACAGTTGATAATCATTGCACATTTGTTGCCAAGAATGCCAACAACAATAAATATGTAACTTACATTTCATCAAGCCATCCACAGCTCTTAAATGGAGACTTCAAAATCTCGAAACAGTTGATAATCATTGCACATTTGTTGCCAATAATTTGTGAAATTCCGTTGGCATAGTTTTTCGGAATGTTTCATACTCTGGCCATCTAATGAGTTTCCGCATTCTCTTATACATCTGTAATAGTTAAGGTGAACAGTCTTGATAAGTTGGCTGTGTTGTATCAAATGCATCTGTTCAAGATACTGATAAAGCAACATCAACATTGAAAATGCTGGGAGACGAGTAAGGTGCTTCAATTTGTCATTATTGTCCCTGAAATAGTCAATATCAAATCTCGTCTCCAGTTTCAGCACTCCAGTTTTCAGCTCAGACATTTCGGTCCTTAGATTCTGTAAAATCGCATGCATATCATCCATTAAATCACCATCAATGTTCATCTGCGAAGTCATGCCAGTTTCTTCAGAGTCCAAGATGAGAACCAACGGCGTTTCCTCTTCTATAAGCATCGGCTGACAAGTACAGCTTAAGCTTACTGACGGAACCCAGCCTGGATTTAGTCTACCATACAAGTATGCCTTTTTCCATGAAAGAAAGAATGTAAGAGTCTTTACAGAAATGATAAGTAAAGAAACAGTTAACTTTATAATGTACTCAATCATTGGACATAATAGTCAGTTATGACGGTTAGCCATTATCAAATATGATTATAATAAGAAGATAAACCAAAGAGAACATGAAGAATTCCCGAAAATGATGTTATACCGGTCATGTTTGTCCCTTTTGATTCTATGGTAAATAGAGCACTTTTACACACTTCCTGTGATGAAATCCAAGCAATCAGCTGTCCATATTTCTCATCTTCATCATTATCACAGTCAATCTACACCAGAAAAAAGTTACATGGTCAACAATGAACTTTTTTGCTATCATTCAATATCTGGAGACACTCTACACATTTCCAATACACAGCTGTCATGTATGCCGTCGCGGAGTAATCTTTGAACTCTCCCATCACAAAATGTAGTCCTGGAGAAGACAAACAAAACAACTGTTAGAGTAATCAGAAATGGCCAAATATTTACATAACAACAATAAACATGTAACTTACATTTCACCAAGCCATCCACAGCTTCAAATTTCAAACTATTTCCTAGGGTACAACGACCCGGAAGTACTTGTTGACCGGTGTCACACCAATAGGAGACAGATGTCTCCTGATTTGGAGACAAAATGGTTGTAATTTTTAACATAAAAGTTTCCGGATTGGGAGATATTCTCCTGATGACGAGACAAACCGAATTAAGTACCATTTTTATACTATATCCACGGTAAAAACGTCACTTTTTCTGGACTTTGAAAGGCGCGCCATTTGAAAGATCGGGAAAAAATACCCGGGTTTCATCCAAACTATATCGGTAGTTTACTACGTCATTTTTTCGATATAGACATTACAATCAACATAAAAAACGAATCCATGTAAATATTAATAAATTATTTTAACTTACTATTAACTTACCTCGTATTATTTCTACATTTTAGCAAACAGATAAAAACATTTTATCATCTGCTTCCATCATCCGCCATTTTTAATACTAAATGTACAGGAATAAATCCTGTCAGGATCCGGTCCTAGGTTATAAACCGGTAAAAGAGGCCTTACTTTATAAAGAATATCAGACTTTGGAAAATCTTTTTCGCAGTTAATGACTTTAAAAAAATTATGAATTCAAAATACACATTACAAAAAATACTTTTATTTTGCGTTGAAGGTGTTTTTTTACAGACTTGCACTCATGGATATTCAAGCAATGAGCAGCTTGACTGAAACAGATGTAGCTAAGCAATTTCAATCATATGGTTAAAGAGGCACTCCCTACATCTAACAGATTATATTCTCGAAACAAAGATTATGCGTTCAATGAACGTAAAATAATAAATAAATACAATTTCAAAGAAAACCCTAGGGCGAAAAATGCCTCATTTTACAACAATTATTCAATATAGAGGCTTTTTGTAATGAATCGCATCCACCAATTAATTGTACAACAACAACTCTACATATACTACTGAATGGTTTACGGTACTGCAGTATATTTTAAACCGCTGATTTTATCGATAATAACTAGGAATGCTTAGCTGAAACTTTTAGGTTACGATAACATACTTCCAAAGATTATATTATTTATGTTTTGGAGGTTATTTAGTCGGCATCAGTTATAGGGTATGTCCCTTTATTTTAACATTTTAACATTTTATTCACTTGTATATAAAACTGCAATCAACATACACATTGTGACAATACCCATATATCTATTTGTATGAAACAGCTTGGACCCCATTGGATAAATATAACTCTACTCTAATATTATGTATTGAAATAAAACATCCACGAACCCTACACAATCATGATGTAAATGATGATGTCATGTTCCTTTTTTCTAGGCCCTCAATAATACCATAAGAAATGCAAACTTGATATATTTCAGGGCATTTTAATCGAGGAAGATCTAACACAGTACCATAATAAAAGCAAACTAAATATATTTCAGGGCAGTTTATAGGAGGAAGACCTCCAGGTTGGAAGAACACAAGTGGTGAGTGAAGGCAGGGAATGTGTCGACATAAGCATTGAGGTTATAATATTAATAACAAAAATAATACTAAAGACTTTAATAATACTTATCATTATTATTATTACAAACTGATAGATCTAATACTGTAAACTTATATTAATACATATATGTAGTAAGTACATTGCGTAGTCTATACGAAATGTAGTCACCCATTATATCATCAATTCATGAATAATAACTGCAAAAACTCAGCAAATCACTTTATTTTTAGAGCTCAAAGAAACACCATCAGGGACCAGTGTCTGTTGAATTCATAGAAGATAGAAGGAAAAGACAGATGAAATGTTTGTCTAAACGCCTTAAAACCTTTAAAAACCAGGTATATATTTCTGAACACAATTTTTTATGGTTTACAATTTTTATCATTCAAAGACTGTCATAGCAGATTTATTTTTATAACGGCACAGTTTGTAAGGTCTCTTTTTATAAGTAAGTTCAAAAAGATATAAGCTTACTTAGAGGCGGTTGTAAAACAATAAACATTTTCTATATAAGCCGATTGCCGACTTAAAAAGCAGGATCTTAGCAATTCAAAACAAACATCCTGTATGTTAAAATATGTAAGACACATATCTACTTAAGATGAATAAAATTTTTTGAAAAAGCCTCCCCCATAAAGGTGTGAAAAGTTTACAATTTAAAACAAAACCTTTACTATTCACTAATTTATCTTTATATAACTAGTCCACGAGTGTCAAATAGACATTCTATTATTGAAGGCATATCAACTGCACCAGCTCTGTGGAGTTAAAATCTCATACAGGGTGGAGACAGAGTCAGGGAGAGTGATTGAGGAGAGTCATCCAACAATGACAAAAAGATCTGTAAAGGTTAATAAACTGCACTTGTTATATGCACTTTAATAAAGACATTTTTTTACCAGTTTGACTGAAGTAACAAGAAGCACTTTGGGTCATCTTTTTTCCAAATGTCAGTATAAACTTTAATATAGACTTCGGCATAGACTCAACAATAATTTATAAGTTAAATATCTGTTTTTTACATTTTATATCACAATTTGCTAGCAAGTACATTGCTTTATTTTACTTTTTAGATACAGATTGGTGATAGTAATCTTCCTGGAAGGAAAACTGACAGGAGGATTAGTACTGGATCCCCCAAAACACACAAGTCACTGTTGCTGACTGCCAAAAAAATCCATAATCTACCTGGGAAAAAATCAACAAAGCCAGACCTACCAATCCACAGGACCAGCAACAAGTGTGCTATTTGAAAAAGAATTTACAACTCTATGTCTGACAGAGACTTTTGTAAAGTAAACAAATTTAGAGCATCATGGATTGGTTGTGAACATGAAAATGTGTGCAACTACTGGGTTCATGCCAACTGTGCAAATTAAAAGCAGGAAAATGTTGGCTGGTTTAACATTTAAATGTCCGGCTCACAAGTAACTACTGATTTAAATATCTTAATATAATTATATACACGTAAGAAATGTTCTTTGATACAGTTAACATTTTGATTTTGAACAGTAAATCCTTTTAATTTGTGAATCACAGGAAATATGGAATTACAAAGTATTTGACATGTTAAAAGAAATGGGCAGAAGTTTGACTTTATCTGGTGTTGCTAAATAGACTCCACTTAGTATTGATATTTTAACACTTGATCAGTACTTAAACAGTACCGTTTGTCAAAGTAAATGCATGTATCTTCCTTCAGTGTGTTTTAAAATTCAACATACATTCTTTTTTCCTTTCACAGTTTTATTGAACAAATCCTCCATCAATTAAGCATTACTGTCATCAACTTCTTCTAACAGCAGTATTATTTCTCTTTGTATTTGCCGTTATGTTTTGCAATCAATGGTGCTTGCTTTTGCCTTTACATCTTGTGTAATTGCAACTGTAGGCAGTCGAGTGTGTTCTTTATTTAAAAAGTTTCTATGATAAGGCTTTTCGCAGAGCAGTTGCTTCAGATGTAAAATTATACAATTCATCAGACAAACTAGTGTCTTGATTAACACTGCAGTGCTGCTTTACTTCATTAGGGCTGCGTAAATATTCATGGCGCTGTGCTGTGGTGTAGAATTGCGACTCTTTTCATTGTCTACTGAGACTCCAGTTGCACATTCCAGAAAATGCTTTTTCATCTGTAAACAAAATGTGACTGAATTCAATTAATTATTATGTACTTAACTAAAAGGGAGCGAAATCTTGGATTATCCCACGTTCATTTTTAGCTCACCTGGCACAAAGTGCCAGAGTGAGCTATTAGGATCGCATTCCGTCCGGCATCCGTCGTACGTCCGTCCACCATTTCCTTCAAACGACATCTCCTCTGAAACCACTGGGCCAATGTTGATGAGACTTTGCAGGGATGTTCCTTGCATGAAGCTCTATCAAAGTTGTTCAAAGAATTCCATTCCATGCAGAACTCTGGTTGCTATGGCAACAAATAGGAAAAACTTTAAAAATCTTCTTCTCTGAAACCACAAGGCCTAGAGCTTAGATATTTGGCATGTAGCATTGTCTACTAGACCTCTACCAAGATTGTTCAAATTATGACGCCCGGGTCAAAATTGACCCCGCGCGGGTGGGCCCTTAGTTTTTGCATAGGAATATATAGGAAAAACTTTAAAAATCTTCTTCTCTGAAACCACAAGGCCTAGAGCTAAGATATTTGGCATGTAGCATTGGCTAGTGGACCTCTACCAAGATTGTTCAAATTATGACCCCAGGGTCAAAATTGACCCCGCACCGGAGGTCACTAAGTTTTGCATAGGAATATATAGGAAAAACTTTAAAAATCTTCTTCTCTGAAACCACAAGGCCTAGAGCTAAGATATTTAGCATGTAGCATTGGCTAGTGGACCTCTACCAAGATTGTTCAAATTATGAGCCCCGGATCAAAATTGACCCCGCACCGGGGGTCACTTAGTTTTACATAGGCTTATATAGTAAAAACTTTAAAAATCTTCTTCTTTGAAACCACAAGGCCTAGAGCTTAGATATTTGGCATGTAGCATTGGCTAGTGGACCTCTACCAAGATTGTTCAAATTATGACCCCTGGGTCAAAATTGACCCCGCACCGGGGGTCACTTAGTTTTACATAGGCTTATATAGGGAAAACTTTAAAAATCTTTTTCTCTGAAACCACAAGGCCTAGAGCTTAGATATTTGGCATGTAGCATTGCCTAGTAGACCTCTTCAAAGTTTATTCAAATTATGCCCCTGGGGTCAAAATTGACCTTGCCCGGGGGGATCATTTGTTTTACAAAGGCGTATATAGGAAAACTTATTTGGTATATAACATTATCTAGTGATCTTCCACCAGGCAAGTGGACTTGTACCAAGGTGAGCGATATAGGGCCATCTTGGCCCTCTTGTTGTTACTTTTGTACTTGAAGATTGACATAAAGTCATGCACATTAAAACATAAATAAAGATGCTTGTTAAAGCCTAAAAATTAAAATTTTCTTTGGACAAAATACCTCAGATTTTTTTTCTCGTGTCAATGAAAGAATCAACCTAACATAAAAAGTAAAATATACGTGTGAGATTATCTAAATTTCGGAACACCTTCTGCCATTGTTTTTGACTGGGAACTCCAATATGAGACATCCAGGACTTAGCCTCTTTGTTAATTTCTTCTAAGCAAGCGTCACCTCCTTGGCAGTGGCTACCGTTGCCAGTCCTGCTTAAAGTAAGTGATGACTGCATAATGTCATAAATTTTGTTTGGCATCATAACTTCAATATATCTATTGACTGCTATGATTCTCTGATTATCTCGGATGATTTCTACCATAAAACAACAATGCAAGCTTTTCCCGTCCAGCTAATAATGATAATGTGTTTCCACGACGCATGCTGTTCTAAAGAGCATTATACTATGAAGGAAAGAAAAAGTCATTTGCTGCATATACAAGTGATTTGGATCTGCTACATTTTCTGACCATGTCCAGTAGCCATTGGTAGAGGATGGCACATTCTGTGACTTGGCGTATCTTATATAGGATGTTAATAGTTCATCTGTTAATGCAACATACACGATTTCTATTATTTTAATGTTCTGTGATGGTCATAACATTTGTTCACACACTCCAATGCTTTTGGTGTTTTGAAGCCTAGCTGAGAACAGACACTGTTGAAGAAAACATCCCAATTCAAATAAAAAAAGCTTATTAACAAGCTAGTGTTTTTAAGGTTTGTGTCTTTTTAGGATGCAATAGTCTTATCTATGCTAATTGTATACTTTTTATATTCTTATTGTAAAGCACTTTAGAACATAACAAAATGACAAGAGTGCTATATAGTTTGTTGTCATAATAAAAATAATACATGTAAGAATAATAATAATAATGCATTTAGAGTGAGACCACATCCAGAAATCTAGATGAAACTGGTTGCTGAACCAGATAATCCATATGACAGACATGCAATAAAAGTGATGATGCCAGATTTGAGGGACATTCCTGAACATTATCACAAGCAAGAAACAAGACTATGACAAACTGTTGTCCAAATAGCTGGTTGCCAAGTTGGAAGAGTGCCTGCTAATCTATGCAAAGTGTTCTGTGCATTATTGGATGAAAGACTTACCAATCACGTACAGTGTATTTACCTGGGTTCAAAAAACAAAAATAATATCAAACAGGGAATGCCACGTACCAAAAACGCAGCCTCCCCAAAACGAGCCCCACAGCACCCAGAAGTGCACACCACCAACACACACACACACACACACAATCATGTACACACACACACACATACACTACCAATACACACTAGCATACAAAGCAAACACACGAGGACAAAACGAACAATTAAAGGAACACAGTGGGGCACCGCCTTGGAACGGTCAGTGGCAAAAACACCACTGGGGAGCTTAAACCGGTTTATGGTGCGCACCCAACCTCACTCTTACCCCCACCATGTTCCAAAGTCACAGGACAGTGTAAATAAAAGTAATCCCTGCTAGGTGAATCTCTAACACACGCAATGGAAACAAAAGGCATGGTATGTAAAACACAAAAATGCTCGTGTATAAATATATAAAAAGTAAACCTTGAGAACCAAAAAACATATGTACTCAATGCCTTTGCAGAAGGCAGAGCACCAAGAGAAACACCCTTAAGGGCCCGACGAAACAGGCCAGAGGACAGAAATCAAAACAGTTTCGTCCCAGTGGGATTTAAAAACTGCCCATCACAGAGTCCTCCCCCTCTTCCGTCAGACACAATCAAAGAGGGAAGCATAGCGTCCAACTGTAAACGGGTTGAACACCAAACATGCGGTGTGTCTCAAAACAGTTGGGTCGTAACCTCTTTTAACAAAACGTTTTATAATTTTAGCAAATACAGTTGGAAAATTGCCATGACCCAAAATCTTACGAAGTTTGTAAACCACATCCCCATAAAAATCGGGTTTTGAAATACCTTCTCGCAGAAGAGTCTTTAGATTACTATTGAATTTCAAAACCAAATCAGAATTACGATAGTAAAATTTAGCAAAATATTTACGCAATTTGTAATAACGGTAGCCCTGTTGAAGAAGTTTATTTGTAATATATTGATTACGTTCATTGAAATCCTCAACATGACTACACGCTCTGGCAAACCGAATTAACTGAGAAATGTATACCCCATAAGATGTAGCATGAGGTACATCCCCATCCAAATGGGGGAAATTTACAATACTAAAATTAAAATCATCCCTCTTGTCATAAATTTTGGTATGTATAATATTGTTATAAATAGAGAGATGTTAATCTAAAAATGAAGCACCAGTATCCAAATTGTTAGTTTTAATTAACTGGAGTTCCCGGGGATAAATAGTGTCCACCAATTGACCAAAAAACGGGTTATCCATATTAAGGATATCATCCAGATAGCGTGATGTATTATTAAAAGCAGTGATAATGTCTGCCTGCGTATCTGGAGAAAGACTCAACATAAAGTCTCTTTCATAACAATATAAAAACAAATCTGCGACAAGGGGTGCACAATTTGTTCCCATGGGAATACCGATTACTTGTCTGAAAACTGCATTCCCAAACCTTATATAAATGTTGTTCAATAAAAAGGAAAGGGCTTTACAAACTTCGTCACAGGTCCACATAGTATAATGTTTAACAATACAGCTAGTAAAAAAAGCTTTATCGAAATTGCAGGCGAGAAATGTAGCATTCTCCCTGGCAAAAGTCTTTTGAATTAGGGCAGTTAGCTTGTCATTTATCAAATTATGTGGTAAAGTGGTATACAGAGTAGAAAAATCGTATGTACTGACTGAAGTTACTTTGTAATTATTAACTTTAAACTTATCCAGGATTTCGCCAGAATTTTTGATCGACCAAAATAAATGTTTACCAGAGTTTTCGTATACTTTATCACAATATCTTTTCACGTGGGTTTTTATAGCAGTTAGGCAAGATGTTAATAGTTACGCATCAAACTCATCTGCAAGCTTCAGAGCTGGACATCTCCGTGATCATGCTGGAGGTGGACCAGAACTAAAATGTTCTGTTAGTCGCGAAAATTTTCGAAGGACTGTGCATATATTCGAAAGATACTTGTCAAGAGCTGAACTAGAAAACATCTTTTGTAAATTGTACAGAGGTAAATTCTAGATAAAACTTTATAAGTATACAAAAATGATGGATTAGTGAAGGTGTGTTTTGTTCAGTTTTGTTCATTTTCCCTCCAAAAATACAGTCTCCCAAGACAATAACATACATTTTGTATGTAGGGCTAGATCAAGAGAATGTCTCTTCTTTTGGAGGCAGTCCTCATATCGGGAGAATGTCTCCTAATCTGGTGACGGAGACCGTTAATAACTAATTACAGAAACATCTGTCTCCTCATATGGAGACATTCACTCTATACAGAGACTGTCACCATCTGTGATCCTCTGTGTCCAGATCCTAAGGATATTCACAGTGAGCAGAAGTGCGATGAACTTTCAATTTTTGTTGGTGATGATGAAAAGAAAAAGTATGACTTTTATTAATCATTTTATTCTCTAACTTCTATAAGCTCTGATGAGACAGGTGAGAAGGATCGGTTTTTGAAATACTTGTCACAGAAAACTGGTGAACAATTCAGAATGTTCAAGAAATTCCTGAGGTACAAGATGATTCTTATTAAAAACTGACTGAGAAATTTGGTGTACGTGCTGTGACGAGCAAAGACAAAACCAAAACTGGACTTTCCCTGCAGAAGAATGAGATAGATACATTGAAGGATTATTGGCGTTCCTCCAGACCTGAAAAGATATCTTCCTTCAGAGATAGTTATCGCAATATTTTCCTTGTAAGTGAAGATTTTGAAAATTTTCTGAAAGTTCCACCTATTGACGGTACTGTAGAATCTTTATTGATGAACAAGTACGGGCGTAGTGCATCTTTTGGTCGCACATCCTCTTTATTTTCAAAGACCATGAAAAGTTTGGAGAAACTTTCACTTTTTAGATTAGAAAGTATTATAACTTTAATTAAATGTTTCAGCTATGCATTCCAGTCATTATCGCTAAAAACAGCGGTTTAAAATATGCTGCACTACCGTAAACCATTCAATAATTTATATAGACTTGTTGTTGTACAATTAATTGGTGGATGCGATTCATTACAAAAACCCTCTATATTGAATAACTGTGGTAAAATGAGACATTTTTTCGCCATATGTTTTTCTTTAAATTGTACTTATTTATCATTTTACATTCATTGAACACATAATATAACTTTAAGTGCCCCTTTGACCAACATTTTCCATTTAAATCGGGAATTTCAACTAAGAAGAACGGGATTTAAGATATCATTATAGCTTGATCAATTAACAAAATTAAGAGTGGTGACTTTGACCTTCAAGGGGTTGACCTAACACTTGCGTACACCTTTTTCTCTCCATGTGTTGAACATTTGAGCGAATATATTTTAACACCCTACCAGCCAAGAAATGTAGAACCATGCAATTTAAACGCAATGCTTCTTGCGTACATATTTGCGCTCGTTTACTCGGTACCGTCGATTGTAGCGCTGACCAACATATCATGGCATTGACAGGCCATGAGGCTGGACAAAATCCATCTGTGCCCTGACCATCTTTCTCAACACACCCCATCCGAAACAGTAGTTCAACAACCTATCAGCTAAGAGAATCCAAACAAAATGCCATTCCAACACAACACCTCTTGCGTACATACTGGCACTTGATTACCCGATAGCGTTGATTGTAGCGTTGATCAACAGATTGTGGCAACTGATGGGCCTTGAAATCGGATAGAGATCTAAATCCTGCCAGTATTTTGAAGAAACATAATATCTTCTCAACATGGCAGCTTCTATTAATCTGCTAACCTGTAGCAACTGAATGCAATTAATGGACATTCTTAAGGATGAACAATCTCATTTAACAGAAAGCTTAGCCTACATCATAAACTCTTATGCTATTATCTAAAATCTGAATTATCTTGTAGTTTAATGTTACAATTTTCTTACTTTATTTGTATTTATTATGTTATCAGTGTTAATCTATTGAATAAATATCGATTTATACAAATTGTTTTTTAAGTCTTAGTTTTCCTATTTTTATCACATTACTGAGCTGCATCACAAGGTTACCTAACTTAATTTATTGATTTATTATATTTTTGTTTATTCATTTATCTATTTATTGATAATTAATGAATGCAAACAGCATTACAATTGTGAAATAAAAGATACAGAACTACAAACAGTAAAATGGCCATACCCTATAACTAATACCAGACTAAATAACCCTAAAAGTTTCAAATATGCATTCCAGTCATTATCGATAAAATCAACGGTTTAAAATATGCTGCAGTACCGTAAAACATTCAATAATCTATGTAGAGGTGTTGTTATACAATAACTGGTTGGATGAGATTTATTACAAAAGGACTGTACATTGGTTAATTGTGGAAAAATGAAGCTTTTTTGGCCATAAGTTCTTCTTTGAATTCGTATTTATTTATCATTTTACGTTCATTGAACACATAATAAACGTTTCTAGAATGTAATCGGTTAGATGTAGGGAGTTAAATGTAGGGAGTGCCTCTTTAAAGTGCACTTTTTTTCCAAAACATCAAGCTGAAATAGGTGAACTTACCAAATATGACTTTTCCTATTTTGACTGGGAGAGTCAATTTAAAGAAAAAACAACTGCATGCAGAAGTTGCTTCCCTTCCATTGCCGAAATCTCTACTAGCAACAATAGTAACACAAGGGAGATCACTGAGAAGAAAGGAACTATTATTTTATTTGTCCATTTTTTTAATTTTAAAGCACCAACTTCAAATACTAATGCGGCATTATCATGTTATCATTAGTTTAAAGGAACACACCCTATAACTGACGGCAAGCTAAACAACCCCAAAAACATAAATAATAGAATCTTTGGAAGTATCAAAACTAAACATAAAAGCTATGCATTCCCAGTCATCACACTGTATCGGCAAAACGCACTGGCTCCAATTTAACGATACTACTCCGATTAACGTAACGACAAGGCTCCAACGAAAAATGGCTGATTTTGTAAACAAAACCCAGGTCAGTATAACAGATCATTGTATTTTGCATGGTTAATCGCAACTTCTCATGACACGAATACTCTTACGGAATGCTCACTTCTGTCCTGCATGACCGTAGCTAGTCGGCTGTTTAAGACATCGGTGCGTGTGAATGGAATGCAAGTTGAATGCAAAGGATTCAACGGTAAAAAGTGCAAAACGGACTCAAAATGCATGGATTTTGCTCAAAGTTATCGAAGTTAAGGCGTTTAGCACATAAGATATGCATTGAGATGAGACTTTGGGTCAAATGTCGTAAGCATATACTAGCAATTTGCCAATTTTGTATTTCTATAGGCAAAACTTACCCATTCAAAAATACAACGATTCAGGCTCCAATTGACGATACAACGAAAATGCTCCAATTCGTGTTTCATGGATCATCTTCACCTACGTTTTTGAACAATTACAAATATGACAGTATCTCTTATCGGACAAATGTATGTTTTCTCAGTGAAAAATTAAAATTCAACCCAGAACTTTCTAATATTCAAAATACTTCCTAAAATGGTAGGATTCATGGGCACAGTGCTTAACTGTTTATTTGACTTACCGTTTTGACGGAAATAATATTCATATGCAGCTTAGACTAAATAAGAAATGTTCATCTAATAATAAATTGAAGCAGTACATGTACATGTATATTGTTTTGCATTCGCTATTTAAGACGTTATTAAAACACGCATAAAACAATTCAAAAGTAGAGTCTTGCCCAATTAGTCGAGGTAGACGTAGAAGAAAATGTTCAATGCCGGTGATATATTTATATGCCTAGTTTTCTGTAGCTCTACAGACAACATTAAGTCTAGGTAGATAGATCTACTAACAATTGTCAATATACCAATACGTAAATGTTTTTTTCCCCAGTTTATCACTAACAAACCGAGCACACGGTATCCATAAATTCTGTCATTTAAGGAAGTATTTTGAATATTTGAATGCAAGTTAATACTTATTTATTTTGGCTCGATTGTGAAGAAAGCTTGTAGTTTATCGAGTCACACTCGAGTCTGCTTCCTGGAAAAAGTACTGGTATCATATGAGGAGATACGGTCGTGATCCCAGTGGGACTCGAACCCGCAACCTCAGGGACGAGCGATGTTCTGCGTTTCAATTTCATTTTTAAAGAGAGTGGGTACAAGGTGACATAAAGCTCAAAAGTTTGTCCGATAAGAGATTCTCTTACATTTGGAAGAACGTCCAAAACGTCTCTGTAAATGATACATGAAGTATAAATTGGAGCATTTTCGTTGTATCGTAAATTGGAACCTGAATCGTTGCATTTTTGAATGGGTAAGTTTTGCCTATATAAATACAAAATTAGTACATTTTTAGTATATGCTTACGACATTTGACCCAAAGTATCATCATGCCAATGCATATCTCTAATGCTTAAACCCCTTAATTTCGATAATTTTGGGCAAAATCCATGCATTTTGGGTCTGTTTTGCACTTTTACCGTTGAATCCTCT
>JAFMSR010000005.1:28547123-28644417 GCA_022818135.1 Saxidomus purpurata | reverse complement strand
GATTGATGATATACAAAGGTAGACATGGTACTCATCACTCATGTGTAGATTGACTGAAATGCCTCCAGTCGTATAGTTCAAGTAGCCCAGATATATAAACCAAGGGCAAAAACTCAAGTCAAGTCACGTCACGGAACCTGAACATGCTGATGATGTGCAAATGTAAATTTGTACTGATTACTCACATGAGGTTTGCTTGAATGCAGAGTGGTATAAGAATAATAGCACTGACATTGTAAAACAAGACAAATTATGGGCAAGAATTTTGACTAAAATAACTGAATCTGATCATGCTGACGACAGTCCTGGTGAATATATACTGATCATTCATGTGCAGTTTGGTTGAAGACCATGGAGTAGTAAAGGAGAAATAGCACAGACATCATAAAATTTGGGCCATAAGGGCCATAACTCATAGTAGTCATTGAATCAGATCATGCTGATAATATGCAAATGTAGACATTGTACTAATCATTCCGGTTAGTTTGGTTGAAATGCGAAAAGTGGTATAGGAGTAATAGCACAAGGTTTTTTAACGAACAGACTAGATTTTGAGCTCATATAACGTCTATCCTCATCCCAGATTTTATCTAGATATTCATTCTGACTAAATTCCATGATGGTTCCATGAAAACTGCAGCCTCTATTGCTTGCACAAGCTAATTGTTGATGACACACGATGTGCAGCATGAGCAAAATAGCTCACATTGAGCTAAAAACTAGTGTTTATTGGGGTACCAAAGGGATATTCAATTTATTCAATCCATGTCAGACTGTATTTTCTGTCTCTAGCTCTAAGCAGGAACGAAAAATATAACAAAATATTCTTTTTGGAACACAGGGAAATTTTTTATTTATTTTTTCTTCCAGTGGAAGGCAGGAGTCAGTTGTCATAAAACAGGTAAAAAAACAATGCTGTAACTTTCCTAAATAAATAGTTGATGATGTATATACAATTTGTGCTTCTTTCTCTCTATCTCATTCTTCCACCATTTATTCTACTATTTCGGAGGAATTTGGTACAATTCATACTAAAGTAAATACACTACTAGTTACATGTGGGATACAGCAGTCAAAATCTTTCACTTTGAGCTTGTTGAAAGAGACATGAAATGCAGGTTTTTAAAGTATATACAAAATGAACTAGAACCTAACCAACATTAATTCCAGTAACAGCTAAGGTGATCATAAATTCCCTTACTCTATCCATAATGCTCCTATACAATGCTATTGCACATATTTTTGAAACTATGTAAAAATCTGTAATAACTGAAGACAGACAATAGTCAAATCTGTTTTTGCACAATCTGACATAAAACTTGATTTGTGACATATTTAATGAAAACAATTTAGTCGCCCACCACCAGTAGGTTCCTGTGCTCTTTTATTTTTCTGTGACATGACACAATCTACATCCAGATTAACATTCAAACTACTTCTGGGATAAAAATGCCTGTTTTTGAAGAAAAAATAATTAGTATCTATCAAGAAAGTAAACCATATTCTAACATGATCTACTTTACATGTGTGGTAACATGACATATGTAAGCAACGGTGACCTATCTCTCGTGCTACACACTTGTGATTTACTCACTATGCATCTTTAACTCCAGGCAGTATTTTCTTTCACCATAAAATACATTGCCACATTATTTATTAATTCTGCAGTATATAACAGGTTAACATGTAAATACTTAGGAACATAAATTAAGTCAAAAATATGTAAAATTATCAACCTGTATGCATTTAGAAACAACATAACATAGACAAAACATTTTCTGAAGGTCCAGCTTTTCCATTTTCCCCAATTTTAACAGCAAGTTCTCTTTACACACCACAATGAATCACAACAACAGAGATAAATCAACTTATTTCTAAGCAGACAGATATAACACCAGTGTTTGGCTTGTAAAAAGCTAAAAGTGCAATAAATTGTGCATCATGTATCCAAACTGGAAACTAGGTAACAAGCAATTAAATGTAACATATAAAATCAAGGTGAAGTATCAAAACGTACAAGGCAAAAATACCTATGTACTAGAATATGCGAGTGAAGGTGTTCTTTACACTCCCTTGTACCATTGAATATACCATAGCCTCTATATGAAGGTGTGTAAAAAGTATTAGAACCTTTTCAGGATATGTTGTTACAGCAAGTAAGACCACATTTGTCAGTAAAAGCCTTTACATAGTTGATTACCCCTGTATATTTTCAAACCTTCTTATAATACTGGCATGTGGATTTATGGTTACTGATCCTTAGAATGGTAAAAAAAGTTTGATTCAGATGTCCCCTCATTTGCACACCAAACTGAATTCCAAAGTTCAAAATCGTTGCATTCAAAAATCTGAACAACTGCATTATATTAAAGTTATATTTTTCAAATGCAAGCAATCTAAGTTGGCAAAAATAATACTGATGAAAAAATTCACATCAAAGTACAACCTGTAAAAATAACAGGAAAGGAAGAAATGAAACCTGCTGCATGTGTTGGATCTCTTTCTCTACAAAAATTACTGCAATAAAACTTTAAGCAAGTTTTCAAAAGCAAAATTTAAAACTTTGAGAAAAAAGTTATCATTTTGGTTTTTACTGCCATGTCTGAATACCTTCTTGCATATATTTCATGTGCAGAATTAACCATTACCGAGCTAGCAACAAATGATTCTGCTCTACAGACTACTGCAAAATCATGATCAGCCTCAACTCCCAACAACACATGGTACTACCCAAATTGAAAAATGGACAATCCATTATAGATACTGCTAATCATGAAGTGTTCTTCACTAATTCTTCATTTCACTACTTCAAAGTTCTAAGAAAATGATTGATATTGTATGAACACACAGGATGGCTTGTTTGCGAATTCATGGTCTCCTGAATTTACCTGCTGGGGGTATAAAAAGCTCATTTTTCGTCTTGCAAATTCAAAGTGATTTACAGTATTTAGCATGGTTAAGTCAAAACATAACACTCCTTGTAAATTCATGTACTGATCAAGTAATTGTAACTACAGATCACAGCTATGTGATTCAGGATTTTTGTCACAGCCAGTCTTGCCTGAATAACCCAAGCAGATGACAGGTATATCTTGAATCATTTTAATAACCAACCGTTAGCATTCGTTCTACAGCCAGGCTTAAATACATGTGTATAACTAAAGTTTGCTTTGACAACAGTATTATACAAGATCTGTCTTGTTTCCTTACAGATTTTAGAGGATTACAGTGATAAAACATATAAAACTTGTATGGCCAATATGTAAGAAAACTTGCATGGAAGATATGTAAGAATTAAAAAATGTACGTAGACAAAATAATTACAGTACATAAAAAAATTCATGGGTTGCTATTGATATGAAAGTGTGAGATTCTTCAGAATCCAATCAATCTACTATTTATTCCAGCTATCATCTTTCTCAATCTTGCAACATAAAAATTAATGGGCATATTAATACTGAAACAATGAAATAATAGAAATATGGTAAACAAAAAATCCCTTCGAAGAGCCTCAGTATCCTAAATTCTTCATTAGATCATATGTTTAAACTTTACCCTGCTATAAATGGACTAGTCCAACTTTCATTTTGGACTGTACCATTAATTGCTCAAAGGGGTGCTCACTGAAAATTTACTAAGTGAACAGCAAACAGTTCAGATCATGGCGTGTTTACAAGAATATTCCGACTAATCATTATCTGCCCTCGTCACAAAGGCACATCCATTTACTTCGAGCATGGTAAAAGTTAAACTACATGTATATAATGTCAATATTGACTTTTTCATAAGTCTATCAAAGTTGATGATACTGGTAAACGAGAGATGAAACCCTGTTATCTCTAATATCTGCCTCTCCCCTGTTTATATTCATATACAAAACACAAAACAGAACAGCAAAACGAAGAAACTTAAAGTCATAATAAAACTTTTACACAATTACAGGTTATAAATGCATCAGCGGATTTTGATTATGAAACGAGTACATGTGTACTTAATACACACTTGTGACTAGATGACACCGAATAACAAAAGCTCTTAACATACAGAACTATGTCACACAATGGAATGGGGAAAAAACTTCTCTTGTTTATAACCTAATGATATGGATACAACAATATGTAAATTAGGCAGGATTAAAAATAATCTATTAATATAACAAAGTACAATATACAATTATCTGTAATTCCACCAAAATAAACTACAGAGTTTATTTAGAATTCTTCGGACTTGTTTCAATGTATTTTTCTCTCTCATGTAACACCCCCCCCCCCCTTTCCCATACCCTTAAAAATGTTTTCTAACCAGTATCTTACCTTTGGTTGTGTGAAAATGTTAATCAAATTCATGTTAAGGTTAGGCCATAGTAAAAAGCTGGAATGATGAATTTGTTCATCATTTCAATATTTATAAAACAAATTACAATACGCACCCATGTGAGTATGTGTCAGCCATTTTGAACTGTTCAAAAGTTTTATCAAGGTGTAATATTTACATACAAAATAATTCTTTTTACAGAGCTAAAATGTCTCTATTTCAACACAATTTAGATTACAAGAGCAATCTTTCAGACATGGACTAACAATTTTGTAAAAGATAATACAGTTTTATACAAAAATCTTACTACAAATATAACTAGTTTAAATACATGTATCTAACAGAAAAAGGTGCTGCAAAACTTTTAAAGGTGATATTTTTAATTGTTAGTTTAGGCCTCAAGGAATCAATGCACTTGCATACAATCAACTGTCAAAAGTGTAGTATTTAAGGGAACATTATTTATGAAAAACATTTTAAGGTTACATAAGAAATTGACATACAACAACACTGTAAAATAGGAGTGGCAAACATTCTGTAGACCTCGGGCCTTCTCAACAATCGTATATATAAACCTTAAATCTTATCATCCGAGAGGTTGAAAATGCACACAGAAAATATCTGTTTGCAAAGTTAAATGTGACATGCGTAAGTGAATTATCAGTCGAATCTGGGACACAATTTTTTCCAGAAAAATCTCAAACTTGCATGTCACATTATAGTATACAGCATAAACAGAAAGAATAATGGCAAACTGGTAACTGATTAAATATCAAGATGGTAACCGATAGGATTTTTTTCTCTATAATAAATCTTGAGTATATTTTTCTCTTCAATTTCTACTGTATCTATGAAACGGACATGTAACAAGCATGACAAGCACTCTGTTTATTTTGTTCTAAAAGATAAATAATTTACCTTACTGATGGGTCAAGTTACGAGTTTACTTCTTCTGACACCATGCTATGACTTTATGTGTTTTCCCGCCAATATGGCAACCAAATTTGTTCAGCAAGACTCGTGTAAAAAGAACCATTCTTAAGTTTTATAAAATGGAACCTTTAAGGTATTACTAAATGATTAATGTATTTCAATTAGGCCTGAATTTGATTATCTTGAGTTTTTCATGTACTTGATGCAATGATCCATTGATTAATAGCCATAAAGTGCAAACAGTCTAGCAACGAGCTATAACAGAAAGTCCCAATCCACTGTAACAGTTGTAAAAGCTGTGAGATCCCATCTCAAATATTCTCTAAAATGAGATCCCGTATCCAAGATTCAACCTTTCTACAAATTTAACCAGGCCTAGAGTATCACTGAAAACTGCAATTATTACCAATAAGTACGATCATGCAGCAATAATCTCGTTCTAAATCTCTACATAATCTATGTCTTAAGCTTTAACTGAGATTCAGCTAAAACAACAAGTTCTTACAGTCAGAAAACATTGCCGTAAAGTCACTATGTCAATACCGATTTTGAATACCGTTTAAATAGCAACCCATGAGTAATTTATAATAACCAGAAAACACATTCTATTCCCTCTGAACACCATTTCTTAATAATTCTTCCTTGAAAAAACGAGAAAGAATTTACAATAAACATCTGCTGCAATGAAACTAACACAGATAAGTCCTTTGCGTAGGGAGACTCTGTACTTTGACACAACTTGGAAAATCAGAAAAATATTTCTATACAAATTACTTTTTTTTATTTTATTTTGGCATATTAGTCTTTCTTCTTATCCTCTTTACTCTTCATTGGCATATCGTTCCTGTCTTTATCATCCTGCGGCTTCTGTTCGCGTACCACAGCGCGCCTCAAGGCATCCCACATTCCGCCCATAAATACGGCACAGAACAAGTTCTCAAATGGCGCGAATGGATCGTGAATTCCAAGAAGTAATGCTGACAGCTTAAAGTACACGAAGAAAATAACGACTCCGAAATATATAAGAGGGTGGGGCGCTTGAATGTAGTTCAGTCGCTCCATCAAAAACACAATAGATGCCACAAGACAAGCTTTTGTTGCGCTGAAATAAAAGAGCAAACATACAATAAAGTTATGTACTCTTAATATATTGTAAGGGAAGTAAATCTTGTACAGGAAATTCAAATGATAATGCAGTTTTTACTTCCCTTTCCTCAAAAGTTGCACATATTCAAATTTAAATGTTCTATTTCTATACTACACAGATATGTTACGAGTGGATTTAATAAACAGTTACTTACAAAGATGGTTGAAGAATCTCGTTGGTCCCTGGCACCCATACACCACGAATCAATCTCTCAAAGTTCTTCATCAAGTAACTGCCAGCTCCTACAAGAATCAAACTCATTAGTTTTGCCTATATAGGTCCTATACTAATTCATTTATTCTTGACTGTTAACAAGTTCTCAAAACTTAGATTAATCGCTCTCGAGACTCATTCCAGATGAAATCAATCTAAAAGAGAGCGAGAGGCAAGATGGAAATATCTCTGTTATGCCTTAGGACACAACCACCTTGGCACTGGTTTGGATTGAACCCAGGACCCTCTGACCCTGAGACGAACGTGCTACCACTGCTACTATACTAACTCATTAGTTTAAGGTAAGATTGTGATGTAGAACTAATAAACTGTAAGTTATTTTATCTTTTCAGACACCAATACATAACTAAAAGCAAGAACTGAATGTTGGACTTAGTTTATACTAATTTATTTGAGCTTGATTGTGAAAAAAGCTTGTAGCTTATAGAGTCACTCTCGAGTTCACTTCCTGGAAAAACCAGTACTAATTTAGTGTCTTATGAGGAAGTATTGTCGTGACCACAGTGGGGCTCGAACCTGCCACGTCCTGGATGAGCAGATTTCACCACCAGACTGACTTGAGTTCTTGCTATGTGTCCACTGACTGGTTAAAGAGTTAACATTTTATCTTAAACTGACAAAATATATTACAGTCTGCAGATTTAGTGTTCAGTTCGCTTTACAATATATGTATTTTGGACAACGTATAACTTGTAATGCATGTCTTTTCATTTCACTATTATTTTATTTTTTACAGTGCCAGCTTTTTCTTTATGAACACTTACTCCTACCCAGCTGGACAACATGCTGGAGGCAAGTAGATCTTTTATTCCAGTGAAAATCCTGGTCAGCTTGAGCATCCATACAGTCTGATCATGATCTACACTGTTGGCTATCAAGTCAGTAAACCTTAGGGAGCAACCCCTTTGAAAAATTCATGGTACTTTCCAATTTGCAAGATGAATGAGTCCATTCTAGAAACTGAGGAAGGTCAGAGCTAATCAACATACATGTAAGGCTGGACAAGAATTCTTAAACCATTTACCTTTTATAGTTCCTATCAAAACAATTATCAGATAAGCATTAGGGTAGAGCTTGGCAGTGTGGTTGACAGCCGAGTACACTTTACTTGCTCTCTGCACCTCCTTGAAACCACAGATAACCATCTTGAACGGAAGCAGCCTAGCCAGCTTATACACCAAATCAAACGGTGAGTAAAACACAAGGTACCTACAATATACAGAAGTGAGTAAAACAGTCAGTAAAACACAAGGTACCTACAATATACAGAAGTGAGTAAAACAGTCAGTAAAACACAAGGTACCTACAATATACAGAAGTGAATAAAACAGTGAGAAAAACACAAAGGAAATACAAAATACGGAAGAGGAACATAGAGTTAATATCATAAATAAGATGTAAAATTGCACTGTTACAGTGCTGAACTGTTTTGCATTCAGCAGTGTTTTTCAATGGAAGACTTCTTATCATGTTAGTGGCACAGTGACATTTATGGTGTTTATATCCGACTTCACACAGACATTTTGCAACGGCTTAATTGTCTATCATATATTCTGTTTGTCTATACCAGATACATATATTATTACAATATGTTACATGCAAAACTTTCCTTGTGATGATTGTAACGAGATATACATATGGTCAAAGATAGAGCGGACAGCAAATCGTGTAGTTAGTCAATTTGTTACAAGACATTTTGAAACTTTAGAACTTGTTTAAAGAGACTTACTCAACAAGCATGACAAGAGTCATTTCTATTCAGCTTGTTTGGTATTTTCCAAATTGTTCAAGACATGCCATTTAAAGGAATTGCCGACAGGCATAGAGTGAACACATTTTGCACACCCTGGGCTAGGCTAAATAAGAGTCATGCATGATGTAAACATTCAAAGGTGACAGTTTTAAATACACTGGTCATGATCTATTTACTCCTTGCTATGCCCAATTCAACAACTCCTGTATGTCAGTTATTAACAGGTGGGCAATTTACCTAACCATTGTTCATGGAAAGGACTTGAAGAAAACTTCCATCCTCAGAGACAGCCAACTTTCTCATACATGTACATGTTTATAGAGTCAGGTTCACAGTCTGACTCCATCACACCCATGACCCATACTCGGTGTCCATCATCAATACACCAAAACTGCACTTAGTAAGTAACATCATGACATACCATACTGCGGTAGCTGTAAGTACACTTCTGTGATCCTTGAACGGTGTGATAGCTGGTTCCCCCAGTAGAATATTGGCGATAATACTTCCTGCGAAACATAGCAACATGCTCGAAAGCCATGTTGACAATGGATGTCGTCTATAGAACGGCTGTGTGCCTGCAAACAATGTAATATTCAATTAATAAATACACATGTAAGCAGGTGTCTGACAGACATTTTAAAAATAATTCCAGCAAACAGATGTAAATTATTAAGTTAAACTTAAAGCATTTCAGTGCCTGATGTGCAACTCCCCCTAGTGCATTTATTAGGGAAAGTTTAATACGAACAACATGTTAGATCAAAACAAAACATATGTTAATTCCTTCAAGCTGCCTACATCAAACGTAAAACCAAAGAAATGTTTTCGTTTACTCTGAAACTGCAAGTTCTGTCTACCATACAGGAATGATTTTGAGCACAACTTTTCCAAATGATATTGAATGTTCCCTTCCTTATACAAGATTGTTTCTTTACAAGTTTGCATTTACAAAGAATATATGCAGAAACTCTGCAACTGAAGTCAAGATACACAATATCAAAGTTCAGTATTCTAATTGATAAAGCAGATAAGATATGCCAACATTACATTGCAATATCGACAAATGCTGTACATCACAAACGATACTGAACAGAACAATGTACCGGGGTTATTAACAGTACCTGAAAGCAAATCTGTAAACGTTCAGTAATTGCAACCATTGACATAATTATCTGGGTTCAAAACCTCCCATTTTTAACTAGACATTTTAAAACAAATTTAAAAAAACAACCCCCACCCCCCCCCCCCCCCCCCCCCCCCCCCCCCCCCCCCCCCCCCCCCCCCCCTGTTTCTTTTTTTTTTTTTTTTTTTTTTTTTTTTTTTTTTTTTTTTTTTTTTTTCTTCCCCCCCCCTCTTTCTCCCCCCCCCCCCCTCCCTCTCCCCCCCCCCCCCCCCCCTCTCCCTTTCTTTTTTTTTCTCTCTCTTCTCCCCCCTTCCCTCTCCCCCCCTCTCCCCCCCCCCCCCCCCCCCCCACCACCCCCCCCCCCCACAAACCCAAAACCCCCCCCCCCCCCCCCCCCCCCCCCCCCCCCCCCCCCCCCCCCCCCCCCCCCCCCCCCCCCCCCCCCCCCCCCCCCCCCCCCCCCCCCCCCCCCCCCCCCCCCCCCCCCCCCCCCCCCCCCCCCCCCCCCCCCCCCCCCCCCCCCCCCCCCCCCCCCCCAGTAATTTAATCTGTTATATTTTTTTTTTTTACAACTTGTATGTCATTTTATATCATTTTTACAAAAATTGTTAGATGAACTAGATAATTCTCAAAATTATATTGCATTGCCTCCTGCAATACAATAAAAACAACAACCTTAAAAAAAAAAAAAAAAAAAAAAAAAAAAAAAAAAAAAAAAAAAAAAAAAAAAAAAAAAAAAAAAAAACCCCCCCCCCCCCCCCCCCCCCCCCCCCCCCCCCCCCCCCCCCCCCCCCCCCCCCCCCCCCCCCCCCCCCCCCCCCCCCCCCCCCCCCCCCCCCCCCCCCCCCCCCCCCCCCCCCCCCCCCCCCCCCCCCCCCCCCCCCCCCCCCCCCCCCCCCCCCCCCCCCCCCCCCCCCCCCCCCCCCCCCCACACAAACCCCCCCCCCCCCCCCCCCCCCCCCCCCCCCCCCCCCCCCCCCCCCCCCCCCCCCCCCCCCCCCCCCCCCCCCCCCCCCCCCCCCCCCCCCCCCCCCCCCCCCCCCCCCCCCCCCCCCCCCCCCCCCCCCCCCCCCCCCCCCCCCCCCCCCCCCCCCCCCCCCCTAATTTAAAACAGTAAATGGCGTAACTGTCTGCCTTCTAATGAATGGGCTCTTTCTGAATGGGATCTTTCTAACATGTTACAATTTACATTCCAACAAATCAAGTGTTAAAGGTAAGAGTAAAACTTCAGTAATTGTGTGAAAATTGCTTCATCATCATAAAAGCAGACAAGTTTATATCAAAGGAAGCATCAGGTATGCAACAGTAGCATCCATTAACTCATCAACAAGTAGCAGTAGATCACTATTCTGGTTTCCTGCATTTAGTTAAAGTAATCTGCTGAGATTTTTTAAGAACAGCACATCTTCATGTTATGTAGGCGACAACACTGAAAAATGTCCATTGTGGAATGTAAGTATACCTATGTAAGTGTACCCATACCTAATTTAGCTAGGGTGGGGGGTTGTTGTTTTTTTGTAGAGAGTGGGTTCAATCAAAACCTCTTGTCAGACTGTGTCAAGCACCCACTTCCCTTAAGGCCATGAAAAACAGTTTGTATTCTGGTAAAATGCTGAGAGAAAAAACTATTGAAAAGGTTGAAAAAAGGTTTTATTCAAGAAAATATTACATTTAATATTTAAACTAAATTGAGCAGCAAGCCTTCAACAAGTGATTACCAAAAATAATTAAGACAGTAGTAAAATAATAAAACAGGTTACTTAGGGTTACCATACAGCAATATTAATTTGTTTTGGCCTTAGCAGCCTCTACTGTTTTGCATTCCAAAGACGTAAATTGTCCAAGAAACTTGCAGCATTAAATCATGGAGTCTGCTGCAAATTACCCAGTAATTTCACAGAGAATACAAACCTTGCAGCAACGAAAATAATATGCAATATGATTACTTAATATATTTCACTCATACCTGTCCTTGTTTTTATGTTGCAAAGACCTAGAAATACTAGCACATTATTAAGCTGTTTCTACTTATTGTAAACCTTAGCTATACCTGTCACAAAATATTTGTATACAACACAGAATGTACCATGCAGTGATAAATTCTCAAAGCACAGTATTTTAAGTACAGTGTACTGTGTCCATCACTAAAACTTCTTGTGTCATAAGTTGATACTAAGCTGTTTGACAGCTGCTATGGAAGGTTGGGAGCAGATGGTTTTGAGTCAATAAGAAACATCCTATACCTATTTCAGGACTGGAGTCTTGCACTTGACACCATCAATTCTCATTGGAAATATTTGTGTGCTATTGAGTCAACAGGTATGACTACACTAAATCTTTTTCCGTAGCCTTACTGTATAACATTTAAGCAGGGTCCACATACCAAAACAATTGTTGAGTAATTACACCCCAATAAATCTGTAGAACCACCTAATGCCCTGTTTTATATACATAATGTGTAACTTTATTGCCAAAAATTGCGCCAGAAGGACATCATCCCCCTCATCTGTAAATTTTTTGTTTACATTCTGTCAAAAAATTCAATATATTCAGATATCCATACAACACCGTAATACACTGCAATCCCGTTATAACGCGGCAGTCGGGGTCCAAAGGGTCACACCCGCGTTATAAGTGTGACTTTCTTAATAACGCGGTCTGATCATCGGCCACTGTCTTCTTGTGTAACGCGTATATAACGCGTATACCCCACCCACCCAACTAAATTAAAGCATATTGATGTTTAGCACGCATCATGTCTATTATGAAATCGAGTGGTTAAATTGTAGAAAATAATAACTTTATGAAAATAAATTAATTAATTTATCACGAAATTAAAATCTATAAAAGAGGAATTGATACGTAAATATTTGCTATTGAAAACGAAAGTATATCCATTTCCAGAAAATGATATGGCTATTTAAAGTGAAAGTACATTTTTTGTTGTTTTCAATTTCAGAAAATGATATAGTAAATGATTGATTAAACTTCAGGTAAACAAACAAACAAAGATGTGCAAACAATTTTAAATTCACACGATTTACAAGTTATTGTCAAACAAACAATGAGATAAGATTGTGAATAACGGAGCCGTGAAAAAACACAAGTTAGCAGTAATTGTTTTCACACTTCTGTGTTAGTAGACGCTTGATAGCGCTTCTTTGATAATGATCAATTAACAACCTGCCATGTTGTTTATTTACATTTCCGAACATTTGTTTTGTATAGGGACAATGCTATTCTGACAGAAATGATTTTGGTTGATCCCGAAATTTTTGGGAGCCAAGACCCAACGGTGTTATACCGGGATTCACGTTATAACGGAGCGCGTTATAACGGGATTGCAGTGTATTAATCAGAAATTTCATATATACTTTTTTTGTTATGCTCAAGCATTGTACTTATGATTTTAATTCTAGAAAACTGTAATGCTACCAATTATTTTGAACCAATCAGAGCCCACAGATATCTCATAGGTCCACAAGTTCCCTACATAAATTGGCTGGTTCCAAGTCCCATCAATTTAGTGAAACAGAAGTCATACCTAAATGCCTCTCACACAATTATAAGCGAGATCTATACAACAGTACTATAGTACTTATCAAGGACACTGTTGATGCTAGAAACCTGCCTTCTACTAGTGGCTCTATACTCTAAAGTCTAAAAGCTGATTCTACGCAGTACTGCAGAACATAAGTGTTAAATTTTTTACATTTAAAATCATAGATTTAAATATATATATATGCCACTACATGTACTGGGTTTTACTAGTGGGTCTGCTGTACATTATCTGAGGAGTACTGTGGAACATTTTTGTAAACTAACATAATTATGAAATCATAGATTTACAAAAATATACCACCTAGCATCTAAAACTCTCGGATGGATAAACTGACCCCTTGAAATTCAAAAACATAACATAATATTATATTGTACATGATACATTCATTATTACACTAGAACTTTCATCTCTGTAAAATGTAACTAAGAACATAAATTATGGAATTTAAAGAAAGCAGAGCCATTACAAGAATCACTACCATCCCACACTCACATTTGGTAGAAAGAACCACAAACATTTGGCAGTGCCTTAAGAACACACATCACAACAGAGGCCACAAAACAGATCTGACAAATTGTTGTCTCTACAACAATATAAACACATCATAGCTGACTGTTTCTTTACAGCTCAGACTTTTACAATTATATTACATTCTCTACAGCATATGGATTTATAATTAATTGCTTCTGAGACTAACTAGCATCACTGTAGCACTTTCTGGCTTGGCTTATCATAGGCAATACATTAACGCCAGCTGAGCACCCTGTTCAACTTCCAACCTGGTGTCTGTTTTGTAACATGTTGAAATATGTATAAATTATAGACTGCACATTGTATATTCAGGAAACTATGATAATTATTAATTAAATAGATCATAATTACTAACAATGTTATATCTTATTCATGCAGTATTACACCTTCTACACATTTAATTAGCTATCTGACAGCAACAATATTAAGGCCACATACATGTACTCCAATTTGCTCCTGTAACCCTGCATTTTTGTTTGGTTTGTCAAAAGATACCCGGTAAATCAGGACATTTTCAAGCAGAGAGAAGAAAGGTGCTCAATTAACCTTGATCAAAATACTTTTTTTAGAAATAGAATATATCTCCATTCTATCTTTGCTATTTTTTCAGCATGTTAGTAACATGCTGAAAAAATAGCAAAGATAGAATGGAGACATAGCATGTTAGTTACCAGAACAACATCAGTTTTTTCTTGGCCTAAACAGTGTTTCTTATTTATTTTTGTAGTATTATTCAATCCAGACACAGGCACCTGTCATCAACATTCCGTAATAAATTACTGTTGCCTATATAAACTATAATTAAACTTGTAATGTATTATATGACATAAACCAAACTGTACTGTACTGTACTGTACTGTACTGTACTGTACTGTACTGTACTGTACTGTACTGTACTGTACTGTACTGTACTGTACTGTACTGTACTGTACTGTACATATACAATGGATTTTCCTCAGAATATCAGTATAGCTACCAGTGCAAACTGTAAAATACAAAACACAAGAGGCAACTGCAGTGTTTTCCTAAAATCTGGCAACATGGTACCAATTTTAGAGTTCTAAATGCAGCATCTTAATGTCAGAATAAACAACCACTGATTTCAGAGTGTTGACTCAATGCTAAAAATGTAGGAAATGGCGTGTCTAAAATTTATACAATTCAACTGTGAGGAATCACAAATTTATACAATTCAACTGTGAGGAATCACAGTCACCAACCTATACAGTGTCAAACATTTAACTTGAATCATAGCAACCACTGTACCTATACAGTGCCAACGATTTGACCTGAATCACAGCCACCATTGTACCTATACAGTGTCAAACATTTAACTTGAATCACAGCCACCAATGTGCCTATACAGTGCCAAACATTTGACCTGAATTACAGCCACCATTGAACCTATCACTGCCAAACATTTGACCTGCATCACAACAACCACTGTACCTATACAGTGCCAAACATTTGACCTGAATCACAGCCACCATTGTACCTATACAGTGCCAAACTTTGACCTGAATCACCCACCACGCCTAGTCAAACATTTGACCTGAATCACGCCACCATACCAGCAAACATTTGACCTGAATCACAGCAACCATTGTACCTATACAGTGCCAAACATTTGACCTGAATCACAGCCACCATTGTACTTATACAGTGCCAAACATTTGACCTGAATCACAACCACCACTGTACCTATACAGTGCCAAACATTTGACCTGAATCACAGCCACCATTGTACCTATACACTGCCAAACATTTGACCTGAATCACAACAACCACTGTACCTATACAGTGCCAAACATTTGACCTGAATCACAGCCACCAATGTACCAATGTATTTCCTGTTTCATTTTGTAAACAAGCAAAATGTCTTCAGGAGGCCGTAAAAAGCGAACAACATTCCAAACAAACAAACACGCTCATTTCTTACTTAGAATCGGCAGCCGAAAACAGCTTAAGTATGTCCTGATACGCAAATGATTTTCGAAAAAAAGCAATTGCTTTATGGAAAAAAAGCAAATGATAAAAATATAGTGGGGGTAAAAAAAATCACAGCCACCATTGTACCTTAATAGTGTTTAAAACGTGACCTATGAAACTTATGTTTTTAATAAGTTACATGAAACTTTTCATATAAGAAACCGCACTTGATTTTCTTTTTAGTTCATTAGACCCTTTCAGTATAAATATGAAACTGGGGTTGGGGGTGATCTGTTTGGGGGGATGGGGTTACCAGTACACAATCTTCTTTGTAACCCATTTATGCATGTCCATTCAATTATTTTAGAGACAAGGCAATGCAAAGGCAACATTTCGATCAAAAGACAAGCAAGTATGGACACTTGATTATTTGATAATAAAATTAAATATGGTATGAGGCCTTTTTATTCTCAACAGTCAGTCTTTCCTTATTTCCGCATAAAACAGATTGACTATTCAAGTTTTGGACTCCATGATCATGATGATGTTTCTTTCTTTATATACTGGTGGGCTTTCCAAATTCCTAAACCTGACATCATGTAGAATACAAATGGAAGGGTGGGGTAGGGGGAGGGGGGTATCTTCATTGTCCTTGGTTTGCCAAGTCATACCCCAAAATTTAACAGCTCCCATATTTATTGAGTGGTCAATAATACAAACTAAAGGGAGGCAACTCAAAGGCCCAATGTATTTTTTTCATTAAAAATATTAAGGGAGGTTGGCCTTATCCAGGGGCGGATCCAGGATTTAATCTTAGGGGTAACTTTTTAGCCATCCGTTGGTTCTGCTCAAGCCTTATAAGACAGCAATTATGACTGTGTTTTATTCTTCGTTTTCAAGTAATCCAAAACTAAACAGCGGTGGAGCGAGTGAGTGTATAATTAACATGTATAATTGAATGGCAATGAACAATGTCAGGGCCGTAGTGAGAAGTTAAAAAATAGGGAGGCACTTTCTAGGGGGTTCAGGGGCATGCTCCCCCGAAAAAAAATTTTTTCGAGGGTGCCACTTCGTGCATTTTCCTGCATTTCAAACGTGTTTTTGATACTTTTAAGATACCGATTTCGGAAACAGAAAATATAAATTTCTACTCAGATATTTATGTAAAGTTGGGGAATTTTAGGGGGGTGCGCGCCGGGTGCACATTAGGTTTCGTGATACTTCTTCCAGTTACATGAATTTTAAAATGATGGAGTTGGTCAAATTTTATAAGGATGAGAATTTTAAGAGTGGGTTTCCCCTAGAAAGACCATTAAGGCAATAACCCATATCAAGTCTACACAGGTTTTAATGTTAAATTAAAATTCTTTGTAATATATTTGTACCAGGCTGGTAACATTGCCCAATGGGACTTAGAAGCTTAATCAAGTTTTTACTGCCCTATCAGGCTTAATTTTATGAAAAGAAACTAAGAATTTTAGAAATATTTTAAGAAATATTTTAAGAAATATTAATGTCCTTCATTTCTTTAGATGATGTTATAAACACCTACGTTTTATCAAAATAAAACTTTTACATTTTTGCTCAAAAGGTTTTGTTTATTTTAGATTGTAAGTACATGCAAAGTGAAAGAAAAAGTACTATTATTCTGGTGTAAGAATTGACTGATTATAGTTGGGTAATGTTGACTCCTAACATAATGTAATGTTGCAAGGAACATAATCATATTCTAGGATTTTACAAATTACCTATAAAATATTTACAAAAAAGATAATTTCTATTGATAAAGTTAAGCCTGATTGGGCAATAAAGGCTTCATTGTGCTTCTAAGCCCCAACTGGGCAATGTTACTAGCCTGTACCACTCGCTTTTTTTGAAATTCATGTAACGGAAGTATCTACAAAAAATATTTGTTTCATATAACCAGGCAGAATCCCGCATATCAACGGCAAGGAGGTCTCGATGTACCAACTTAGGCTTGATATAGCCGGCATGGAAATGATCTTTAGCCTAGAGTTAGGCTACTAACCCAATTTACAGATAGATTTACACCAAAAAAATCGTTACAAATGAACGAAACGTTTATAAGCAGTAAAATTTCATCATTTCGATGACAAAATATATTGAAACTTTGAAAATTACAAAATCTGTGTAAAAAAACTGGTAGACTATACAATGTAAACTTTCTTTTTTCACAACAGAAACTGTCTGGATCCAATTAGTGAGTGAAAGGGAGGTAATTCAAACCTACCTGCCGGTTGATTGGATGGTAAATCGTCTCTTACGGACATGCACATCAGCGTATAATGAGCTATATCGAAATATGGATACATCTTCAACTTCGTGACTTTCGTCGCGATGTCCATAAACGTCTGTGGATCCATTTTGATGAGAAAATGTCACAGAAAGGAGAAATGAGTCTGAGAGGATACGAGCTGCTTCCTTACTGCGCATGCGCAAAGGAAGAGTCGAAGCAGTTGTCTCCCATATTGCACACAGAAATTGAGGCCCTGCCACTGTTCCCAGCTGAGCCATTAATAGGTTATTAATTTCTTTTATTGTTAAAACGGGGCCATTTTGTGTTGTGGAAAAAGGAGATATGAAGCTAACTAAAAGTTAATATGTTTTGAAATTCTGCCACTTGTTCTAACTATTGAAATATTCCCAATTCATTTTCAACAGTTATAACTTTTAAGTGAGATATAGTGATATTTGAAATGAATTGTTTTATCAAGTTACAGTAGCATATTTGGATAAAGGAAGATAAGCACTCCCATGCTTTTCTGTTTCATACTAAGAAAGATAACAGCTTTTAATTGCAAAATTTTTAATATTTACATGTAAAAATTATTTTTTCTATCAATTTAATCAGGGTCCGTATATTACAACGATTTTTCATTTAATCGTGATATTGAAATGTGAGGTAAGTGTTTAAGTTTATTTTTTTTATCTTAACGTTTTGTTTTCTTTTACCAAATGGTCAAAATAAGCTGTTATAAATGGATGATTGTTCGGAGACTTTGAAGCAGTAGAGACGCCGTTGTTGATACACAGTGTAAATGGGTATGTTATGTGAAGCTAAACTCTTTGTGATTGAGTATTATCTTATTTTTTTCTGATGACAGAGATAGTTCAAAGATTGCTCCGTAGTGATCACCAAATAAAAATCCAGTTTTAATTTTCAAAAATGCATTTTCGAGCGACTGAAATTGATGTTATTGACAAGTTATCCAAAATGGCGGCATATTTAGGCGGCGATAATCATTTTACTTATGATTTGTGATTACATATACTCCATAAATCGTGACGATATCGTCAAAATAATAATTGTTTTAAAAAGAAAGTAAGTTGAAAAAATGTGATAACGTGAAAATTTAGCTCGATTTTGTGTAAAATTTTAGTATAAATGGTTTAAAATAGCAATTTTTCAGATTGCGGAAGTGTGAAATTATGTTCGTGCTTTTTATTCCTGATTTAATGCATTATAAAACTAAAAAATTGAATTTGTACTTGGAATACTAATTTCATGTATAAAGCTGTTTCAAACTTTACATCTTCATATAATATCTGTAAGCTGGGTGGAAGGTTTGAGGAGTCAAAAGAGAATATTTTAATAGAATCTACTTCAGGTTTAAAGGTGGATAATCAGATTTTGGCCATGTAACAGATTTGTTTGAAACTTTAACATCTGATCATTTACACTCATTTATGTTCACTTAGCGCTTAATTCAAGTAAGATTTTCACTGGAGGTATTTTTAAAATTTGATTTCCTTATGCTGGTTGTCCAATCAAGATAGAGTTATTTTATCATAAGTACAAATTTGATACACATACTTTGCCTAAGAAAAGATATAAATATAAGACCTATTGTATCACATTTGTCAAATATTTGCATTAACAATTATATACTTAGATGGAATTCATTAGAAATGCAAAAAATATTATTACCTCCCTTTACCTATCTTGGTTGTGCAACCAAGATAGATTGAAAATAAATGAATTCAGAAGCTACACACAGTTTTAAAATTTGCCTTTTTGTTCAGAATGTTAAAATATTTGTATATCTATCCAATGCAAATGTAAAAGTAGAAATTATATTGAAATAAAAAGAAAATTAATACTAACTTTTTTTAATACTTTCATATTAAAGGGGAGTAATAACAAAATTTCATAAAAGTTAATAAAATGTAAATTTCCAATAGGGATCTAACTCAATGTAAGGAATCTTTTTGTTCCTAAAATAAATCTCTAACAGAATATACAAAAAGTAAAAATTGTCATCAAATGTTGCTTAAATGTGATTGACCACCTTTAATGTATGATTTTGCTGTCCCTATCAGACATCTACGAGTTAGTACAAGAAAGAGACTTCTTAAGTGTTCAAAAACGTAAACCCAAGTTACTTCAAAGAAAGAAACAAGAGGCCCAAAATAGCCAGTATCACTCTACTGGTCTGACTGGACTATTCTGAGTAAGTTTTGTGAAAATCTTTTGCAACCTTATCAGAGTTCACTGTGACCTTGACCAACTGACCCCCAGAAAGAGTAGGGATCATCTACTCAGTAAGACCGATCATCGTATGACGTTTTAAGACTGTGGGTGGTGTAGATCTCGATATTGAGTGGAAAATATTTTTAGAGTTCAGGTCACTGTGACTGTGGCCTTGACCTTTGACCCCAAAAACAATAGGGATTATCTACTCAGTAAGACTAATAACCCTATGAAGTTTGAAGACTGTGGGTCAAATAGACATCAAGATATTGAGCCGAAATGATTTTCAAAGTTCAGGTCATTGTTACTTTGACATACTAACCCAAATATCGATAGGGAACCTTCTGAGGAAGTTTGATGAAAGTTGAATGCAAACTGTGACCCCTAGTGTGTTATCAAGGAAAATCTAACGGAGGTCTATGTGACCTTGACGTTTGACCTAAAAAAGAACAAGGATCATATACAAGTTGCAAGGAACCTTCTGAGGAAGTTTGATGAAAGTTGAATTGAAACAGTGACCCTTACAGCATTATCAAGGAAAATATAACAGAGGTCACTGTGACCTTGACTCTAAAAAAGAATAGGGATCATCTACATGTTACAGGGAGCTTCTTTGCAAGTTTGATGGAAGTTGATTGAAAACTGATCGAGTGTAATCAAGGAATTGATGATTCCATTATTGTTCCTAATGTTGTCTTTAAAAGCAAAAGTACACAATATAAATGTGGCACAGAATTTTATTTCAGCAATATTGAAAAACAAGAGCTGTCAGTAGGACAGCATGCTCAACTTTTTTAGTGCTCGCCAATAAAACAAAACTTTGACAGTTAAAGGCAAAACAAGGATCTGTATAAACATGAGCCATAAGTAGCAAGATAATAATTAAGTCTAGAGTTATCAAACTTCAATGTTTGATATCCCTGAATACTTCAAGTGGTTGATATAATTATGTGCAAGACAGTGCCAGTTGCACAGAGGACTTTAACTAGAGCTATCACTAAATGTGATTAATACCCCCAAAAGACTGCTTTATAAACTGAGGAAGTTCGTAGTAACAGAATACCTTGCAAACAAACTAAAAGAGATATTGTTCTTGTCAATCTCTGTATTTGTCAAGACAGAGTTATGGTTCTTGTACACTGCACTTCTCTCATTGTGCTTGACTATTGTATGAAGTTGTTTGAATTCCAACCAGAGTTTTCAAATTATGTTCTGGACAAGTTAAAGTAACAAAGGGCAAACCCTAAAATGAGTCAGATAGAGTTTTGTTCTTTAACACTACATTCCTCTCATTGTGCTTGACCATTGTATGAAGTTTTTTGAATACCAACCAGTGTTTTGATTATGTTCGGACAAGGAAAAGTAATAGGGCTCTCTGTAATTGTCAAGATGGGTTTTGTTCTTTTGCACTGCACTTCCTTTTCATTGTGCTTGACCACTGTATGAAGTTTTATTGAATTCCAACCAGAGTTTTGAATTATGTCGGACAAGGAAAAGTAACAAGGGCTCTCTGTACCAGTGGTTGGTTCTTGTCCGCCTTCCTCTGATTGTGCTTGACCTTGTGTGGAATGTATTGGATTCCAACCAGTAGTTTTCAGTTATGCCCGGACAAGGAAAAGTAACAAAGGGCAATAACTCTGTAATTAGTCAAGATGGGTTATGGTTCTTGTGCCTGCCTTCCTCTCAATGTGCTTGACCATTGCTGAGTTGTTTGAATTCCAACCAGTAGTTTTAAGTTATGCCCGGACAAGGAAAAGTAACAAAGGGCTCTCTGTATTAGTCAAGATGGAGTTTAGTTCTTGTGCACTGCCTTCCTCTCAATAGCTTGACCTTGTATGAAGTTGTATTGTTCCAACTAGTAGTTTTCAAGTTATGCTCGGACAAGGAAAATGCAACAGACCGCCCGACCGACCGACCGACCGACCGACCGACCACCACCAACCACCACCACCACCACCACCGGGACTCCCCCTACCTTGGGATAACTAGGAATTTCTAAGTACAAATCAAGAAACATTTTCACAGAGTTCTCTTCTCTTGCTTACAGATAGGTGTCATGATGGTACATAAGTATTCCAACTTTCAAAGCAATATTTCAAATGGTTAAGTCAACAAGTGGACAAGAATGAAAATTTTAACTGAGTTTCTAAGTCGAAAAGGGCCAAAATTCAAATAAAATCCTTGCCAAAGTTACCTTCTTCTGCCTATGTTTGAGGACCATGATGGTAAACAAGTATTCCAACTTTCAAAGTAATATCTCAAACAGTTCAGTCAAAAAGTAGACTGGTAAGAAAAACTTAACCGAGATTCTATGTCAATAAAGAGTCTTAATTAAAAAAATCCTTCACAGAGTTACTTTCTTTTGCCTACAAAGCAGCAAGTATTCCAACTTTCAAAGCAATATCTCAAAGGGCTAAGTCAATAGTGGATTTTATCCCTATTCAATGTATTTTCTAAGTTAAAAAAGGGCATAATTCTGACAAAAACCTTTTCAGAGTTATGTACTCTTGTCTTTGGATGGAAGTAATGATGGTAAATAAGTATGGTAAGTTTCAAAGCAATACTTGTTATGGTGGGTGGTACGAAAAACTTTACCAAGCTCAATGCACTTTCGAAGTTGAAAAAGGGCCATAATTCTGACAAAAACCTTGACAGAGTTATGTACTCTTGTCTGTTAATGACGGTTATAATGGCAAACAAGTATGGTAAGTTTCAAAGCAATACCTCTAACAGTTTTGAAATAAAGTGGGGTGGTACAAAAAACTTAACCAAGGTGTGACACCAACGTGGACACCGAGGCAACTAGGATAGCTCCTCTTTTCTTAAAAAAGTCGAGCTAAAAATGTAAAACGCCTTCCAACAAAAACTATTTCATGAAGAAGTGACATATACACAAACATTATTTTAGAGTTATTAAAACGCTGTTCTATCATTATTTTATAAATAGGTTAAGTGCTTGTTAATTATAGTGTCATCCTTACATTTCTGACTTATGAGACACCTATCTGAGCACATTTACCTTCCGAGTCTTACGTTTTAATGCCCGGCAAGTAGGCATACTGTCACCATTATTTAACTAGCAGGTGGCACACCACAAGTGTAAGTATGTTCATTATTATATACTATACATTGGTTTTAAAGAGGAACTACCTACATCTACCAGATTATATTCTCGAAACATAGATTGTGTTTAATGAACGTCAAACGATAAATAAATACAATTTCAAAGAAGAACCTATGGCGAAAAATGCCTCATTTTATCACAATTAATCAATATAGAGGCCTTCTGTAATAAATCACATCCACCCATTAATTGTACAACAACAACTCTACATAGATTATTGAATGGTTTACGGTACTGCAGTATATTATAAACCGCTGATTTCTTCTCTAATGACTGGGAATAATACTTCCATAGATTCTATTTTTTATGTTTTGGAGGTTATTTAGTATGATACATTTGTATCAGTTATAGGGTATGTCCCTTAATAGTGATAATGGGAATAAAATCACCAGTGAGTTTCTTTGCCACAAAGTTGAAAACATGCATGCTATATCTTGATTCAGCAGAGCTGCATAGCACTACATTTTCTGCCTAAAGAAACAATACATATCTATTGATTTGACTTCATAAATCTCTCTTTTTTAGATAAAGAGCATCAGTAATATGATGGTTCCTGCTGGATTCTCCAAAGCCTACATTTTCAGATGAACAGAACACAAGATCTGTTCCTGCAAATGAAAACTTAACAAGTTTTAATCAGGTCAATAAAATAGAATAAAAGGAACAACACATCAAACACCAGAAGATAGTAGAATTTTATTCATTAATCAACCGGTTTCGGTCCTGCATGGACCTTCATCATTCAAAGTTTTAATCAGGGTCGTGCTCAATAATGGTGGTATGTAATTTAAAATCCTTACAAGCATGACAGAGCTACCATGCATACAGTATTCCATTACTTTTAAACACTAAGTGTGACCTTGACCTTTGAGGTAGGGACATGGTCCTTGCACAAAACATATTGTCTTGATGTGCTGAACATTTGTGCAGAGTTATTTCAAAATCAATCAATGCATGGCAAAGTTACAGAACTAACAAAAAAAAAAACGTTTACCCCGGTTATATATTATAAAACAAACAGGTCTGTCAGGAAATGACTTTTTACCATTTATTTGTGTATTTTTTCATGATAGGGTGTTATCTAGGTAATATTTTGGTATTTTGTTCAAATTACAGGGCAGTTCAGTACTCTGGCGCCAGTGGGACGTAGGTCTTGCATGCCACATGTCATCTTGACGTGCTAGACATTTGTGCCAAGTTATTTTAAAATCCTTCAATGCATGGCAAAGTTACAGTCCGGACACAAATTTGTAAGTCGGGACGCACAGATGGACAGACGGTAGGATTTTAATATGTCACCCTTCATTGCTAGAATTATGGTTCGTTGTCTTCTTCTGAATGTCATCTATCTATGTGTGAACTGTGAACAATGAAGTATTAACTCATTCCTTACAGCTTTTTCAATTTAAAATGCTCTGGACAAGCTTTATGTTTCTTTTAAGTTAAATATGATATCACTAAAACAAAAAATGTCAACTGCAGCCATATTTAAGGTGGCAAAGGGTCCCTCATTTGTATATAGTTCATTGGTACATTTTTCATAGACTTTCCTTCATTATTCTTGCCACTCTGTTTATGAACTTGTCTATAAATATTCATAGCTTTTTCATCATCACTAACATCAGTTTCTATGTCACTTCCAACTTCAACAACTTTTACTCCACCCCCTAGTCTTTCTGTCAGCAACTGTTTCTTTTCCTCTTCAAGTTTTTGACGTTTTTGCAATAAAGAGTATGCCCACATCAGGTCCTCTTCCCACAAATCCTTGTTTCCAGGATTTAAATGCACTGCCCTGGAGAAACTCTGAACAGCCTAGCAATGAAAATTATTACATGAGAAAAATATAGCAAAACAAGAAGAGGGCAAAAATTACTCATTTTGCTCTGCTATGCCACAGATACCACCTGTATGTGAACTAGTATAAAATGTATAAAGGTCATATTTAGAAATCAAGTAACTTTTCTTCTTTTTTTTTTGAAGCATAACTTGAAAAAAACATTACTGGGACCAGACTATGTAGAAACTTCACATAATGTTTGGAGACATAGACAGAAGTTGACTAAATTAATGCAAGAATCATAGCTCTAGCAGCCTCAAGTCTATGTTATCCCCCTTTATTACATATCCTAGCAAGAGCATATTTCCAGACCTAGTATCAATGCTATACAGAGAAGATAATTGAATCACTTTCACTACAGTAGTATGTTTGTTTCACCCAGTGACCTAGTTCTCAGTCACTAAAACACCTATCTGTAGTTTATACTGTTAAAATTTTTTGGATGACTGGTCTGCCTGTAGACTCCATTTTCAGTAGACTAATGTCTAAGAAGCCTGAACAAACTTAGCAGCAGTAAAGGTGAAGCAACCAAACCATTGTAATCAATACAGTTTTAGTAGACATCTTAAACTGGGAGTGCTTTAATTTCAGCTGCTATCTAAAATTTGAATGGACTGAAATAATTTGACAAAAAATTGATTCAAATAATTCATGCAACAATAGTTTAGAGAATCCTAGATCCATTTCTGCTTAATGAATGGTAAAAATATATCTTAACCCAAGCATTTATGCTAGGTTGAGCTAAAAAGTGCTCTCAGACTCTGACCTTTGACCTAGGAACTACAAATTTGGCAATAAAAATTATCTTTTTGTCCTACATTTAGGACCCCAAGTATAAGTGTTCTCTAGTTACTGCAAGCAAATCATTTATATACCACATGGACAGATCACATGAACTGAGAACGTTTTGTGAAAATCTTATGCAATGTAATCAAGGGAAAGCTGACAGAGGTCACTGTGACCTTGACTTTGACCAACTGACCCTAAAAACAGTAGGAATCATTTTCTAAGGAAGACCAATGAAGTTCCAAAACTTTTGTTGATAACTAGATCTCAAAATATTGAGCTGAAATAATTTTCAAAGTTCTGGTCATAGTGACCTTGACCTTTTTGAGCAAGTATCATGAAAGTAGAATGAAAACTGTGACCTGTAGAGAGAATACTGTAGGGATCCTATACTCAGTAATACCAATCATCCTATGCAGTGTGAAGACTTTGTGTTGTGTAGATCATAAGATATTGAGTGGAAAAAGTTTTCAAAGTTTGGTTCACCGTGACCTTGACCTTTGATCCCACTGAACCCAAAAACAGTAGTGATCGTCTACTCAGTAAGACCCATCATCCTACAAAGTATGAAGTATGTGGGTCAAATAAATCTCAAGATATTGACCATAAAAGATTTTTAAAGTTCTGAAAAAGTACATTACCATTGTAACTTCTCCAAGTCCAAGGTAAGCCCTACCCAATGTTTGGTGAGCAACCCACCATGTGGGAGCGTATTCCACAGCTTTCTTTGCTGATTGTACTGCAGGAAATACCTCACACAGTTCCATCAAAGCCTAAAATTGACATGGTCAAGTTGTATGAAAATCAAATACAACAACAATGAACATGATGAATTCTGTCTACAAAGTTTTTCAACAGTAACCAAAGTTTTAATCTGCTACAGCCCAATTACAGCCCAGCGGGTCTTGATTTGCTCAGTTAAAATAATTCATTTTGCCAAATCAAGATGCAACATGTGACCATAACTGCACTTGGCAGAGATCATGCATCAATTCACATTCAATTAAGGTTTGGATGTAATTGTAACTTTTGCTTCCAGAGGATAATACACGTCAACTATATAGCATGATTTCCAGTTTCTTGTCTGACAAGGCTTATGATCCAACTGAACCAAGATTTTGTGGTCATAAACATTTCCTCCCAGGTCTGCTTAAGACTGATTCAGAAATTTTGCTTCCAGTGAGAAAACTAGGTCAAACAATAGTTTTATTTAATCAGGGGCAATACCTACAAAAATACTAGCCTTATCCCGCCAGTAATCAAACTCATTTAGGATATTGTACCCATAATAATACACTGTGTTTAAGTTGCAGTAAGATTTTTTGTAAAAAAAACAATGCTAGATTGTTAACATCTTAACTGTGAATAACAATCAGCCAGACAACCATCATTCATCAATCCTAATAGCTTATCTTGAGTATTTGGCTCGAGTGACCTTAACACCATTTTCACAATGGAAACATGTATTTGCAGAATGATGTACGTTCTCTTTTAATGACACTGTCACACTACCTGAGCTTTCATCTCATGTATTTTTTCATCACATGGTGTAAACTGTAATGCCTCTTCCCATTTCTTTAATGCTTCCCAATACCTGCAATAATGTAAGGTTTGCCAAATGATCACAATTGTATGCAGCCAGGGAGCCTCTTTAGATTCATGCAGCCAGGGAGCCTCTTAAGATTCAAGCATATTATATAATATTATGAGCTATATATAGTGTGATCAAGTCTTGAACAGGACCCTGCGAGTACAGCAGACTGGTACAACATTCTAAGTATGTGACTAATTAAATTTCACTTTAATTTATCAATGGAAAGCACAGACTTGAATCTTATTTGCAAATGCAATGCCATATTTTTGTACTGATTCAGCTAAAAAGGAAAAAGCTGTATAGAGTATAAAGGTTTATCAAGGGAAAAAAATGCAGACTATCTAGTCACAAATTACTCTAACATTGAATCCAATCAGCATGGATATTCCAGGGCTGTACAAAATATGTGGTAATGGCCTTCATCAAAACAAAATCTAATTTGATGCTAGTCTACTGCCATAATTAGTTTTGTAAGTAATTTCAAAGGGCAAACGAAAACAAATCAGTTAAATTGCATTTAAAAAGCACCTTTCTGAACTGGCTAGAACTGTTCCTTCTTTAACTAGTCTGTTTGCCTTAGAAAATCCATCTTCTAAGCCAATCACAGTCCTCCTTTTAATTGGAACAAGTGTCAGCCAATCAATTTCTCCATTAGATAATGAAATATCCTCTTCCTCTTTAGCTTCCTGTTCAAATGCTGAGGAAGTTGGCTTGGATACTTGGGCTCCAATTTTTCTTTTCCAGCCAAACTTCTGTACACCTTTATCTGCCATATTTGCCTATGTTCTTGTACATGTAACCTAAAAAGGAAAAAGCTGTATAGAGTATAAAGGTTTATCAAAGGAAAAAAATGCAGACTGTCTTATTTAAGTTGCTTTAACATTAACTAATCCTTTTTTTTTAATTTAACAAACCAAAGTAAGGGAAACCAGACTTGAGAGTTGATTTTAATTCAAGCTGCCGCTTTTACGTAGACATCTAAACACTGAGATATGTTTTATAAATTGAGAAAAGATTTGAGATAAGTGCTCTCTGCAGAAGTCAGAACCTTATTTTGCTGACTGGAGATCAGTGATCCTACTTAAGGTCAGAAACGGATGTAAAACACCTTGAATTTTTAATGCATTTCACAAGATTTTCAAATTTTAACTGGAAATCTCAAGGACTGGCTAAAAATGTACAGGAAAAATCATAAGATTAAATATTAAGATTAAATGTAACATTCCCTATCTATCCATTGATATTATCACACCTCTCTTTCGGGTATTAATTAGTGAGAGGAAACCATCTAAATACTACAGGGAAAGTTCCCTATAAATAGTGTAAGAGTGAAAATAAAAGCAATCAGTTTGTTTACTTATGTCAGATATAGTAGAATAGACAGACAGATAAAAGTGATAAAAACATCCTTAATCTGTAAATGATCTAGTTTAATTCTGAAACAGCCTGTTTGAAAGAGTTCAAACTAGGCATAGTAGCAATGTGATGAGGCAGACCATTCCAGAGTTTTGTTGTATGGGGAAAAAAGGAGAATTTGAAATAATCTATGCCAATGTGTACCTGATAAAGACAATATGGGTGCATGGGGCAAGTAAACCTGATCGGGGCTACGAGATAAATGGTGAGTTGTATTGCGAATAAATTATGATAAATCTTATAGAACATGATTGATTGAAAAGGTTGTGGTCATACTGGGTCCCAATATATCACAATTAAATATGCTTAATTGACAAATAAAATACATTGTCCTCTGTATGTAAAGGAATAGGAGAGATCGTGTTTTTTTATCAAATTGCAAAAAACCTTCTGGGTGGACTGAGTGACCTAGGAGATTTGGCAATCTTTTAACTTTTTCTAAACCCCCACACATGGCCGTAATAGTCAGTTATGATGGTTAGCCATTAACAAAGATGATGATGATGATGAAAACCCTGTATTACACAATATGTTCTACTGATAAAAGATCAATGCGGTGGGCAGCTGTCAGTAGTTAATGTTTTTGTATTGTAAGCAGAGTTTTTTAACGGCCGTAATTTTTTTAAAACAAAGATATTTCAAAATATTTTATATCCCTGGAAAGCAAATAAAATATAAACTTTATTCATTGTTCTCAATTTTTGCTAAGATTCAAAATGAAAAATTCACAAGCACGTAACTTACACTGTTTTCGTAAATGGTTATAGCAGCAACATGTTGTTACTAAAAATCAAGTGTCATTAAAAACAGTATTGTTTTCAAAAGATATTTTAACATGAAAATATGAGTATCAAGAGCATTTAATAGCTTTATGAATTTTAAAAATCCTTCAGATAGCAAAAAAGTTATAAAAATTCAAAAATTCTTTTCCGGTACACAGGCATTGTAAACACAACTGTTATTGCCCACCAGCAATCTTATAAAAATTGCCATGTGAAGTCAAAGCGATCTCTCCTATATGTTTTAGTCTTATATTTACATGATGTATGAGTGTTTATTATCATAAAAAGCAGTTGTGAGTCCTAATTAGGGCTGTCACGTTTAGGGAATTTGGTAAACGTGTACACGTCTATCACTAAACGAAACGGATCCGTTTACACGTTGTTTACATCAGTTTCAGTAAATCATCATACATGCTGCGTTCAAAACAATATTCTTTGAAGTAACAAATGTTACATACCTATTTAAAATGTCTGCCGTTTTAGATACGTAATCATTTAGCTATGTAGACGTCCAGATCGCCCCGATACATGAATACAAATTCAGCGACCATATATAATACATATATTTTCAATCATGTGACTTATACAAGTTATAGTACGTAGCTTGGTTCATTAATAAGGTGGATGTTATTAACCAACTAAGCTGTTGTATGTGTTATTTTATGTGTAAACGGATACCCAAGTTACTAAACGTTTAGTGCTGCTAATCGAAACGCTTCCATGTACATGTGTAAACGTGACGTACCCCTAGTCCTAATCAATGCTAATGTAATTTCTACAAATAACACATGTAACATGATTTACAGGAATACTCAATTTCTCTCAGCAATGATTTGAAATTGATTGTTGAGAATGAGAGTACAGTACCGGTATTCCTGTAGCCATATATTTTAAAAATGCTACTGGTTGGTTATGCTCATATAAAAACCACAGTCATATGAAGTTTGGACCCACAAAAGTCATTTTTATAAAACACCCCAGACTGACTATCAAGCATATATAATACATGCTTGATAGTCGGTCAAGGTTGTTTTATAAAAATGACTTTTAGGGGTTTTAACTTCATGTGACTGTGATAAAAACAGGGTTTTGTGTCCGAGAGACTAAATTTTCATCTGATCGGAAAAACTTTACATTAAAGTGTCACTCAACACTCACAAGACAGGTATGATACGGGAACACCTTTTGACAAGATTTAAAATTCAAAACAATGGGAAAACAAGCATGTAACCATGAAAGTGGCAAAGATATTGAAAGGGGAAATCGCGAAATTAAATGATAAACTTATTTTATGTGAGGCCTGCTCAAGTTTTTGGAAGAATGAAGAAGTTACTAATGTACAGCCATCTTTAATTTATACCAGTTTCATTAGCAGAAATATATATCTTTGTTTGGTTCTAATTTAACCTGTTATTGTAAATTTAAATCTATTTTCCATCAAATTTGAGGTAGGTTGTCGTCCATATTGTTTACATTATTACGCTAAATGCTATTGGTTAAATCGAAATGAAACCGGCCCTGTGATTGGCTTATGCATTGCATTGATTCGTACTCATAATCGCACTTGTTTGAAATTAGGCAAGAAAATATTGGCAGCAGGTAAAACAGCGATAAGTCGTTGATTTTGACCGATGAAAACTAACAGCAGTGTTTTATCTTTATTATGATAAAGTTTGAATTGAATGCAACATATTTCCGGATGGTTTTGCGTCAATTAAAAATAATTTCATTGAACTTTCATTTCGGAATTTCGTACCCAAAAATATCGTACCCAAAGGGGCACATCACATAAGGTTTTGGGTGGTCTGGTTTTGATTTGATTTGATGAGAATTTTATCAAAGTCCGTCCAAAAGAGCACTTATGTTAGCTTAATATTTGGATGAGACCCCGGCATGTCTCCCGTCATGCCTGGGTGGTCTGGTGGTATTGATACCCCTGTGTCTATATATAGGGGTATCAATACCCCCAGACCACCCAAAACCTTATGTGATGTGCCCCTTTGATCGTACCAGTAAGTGCAGCTAGACCTTGTCAATATTTTCCATTTACCAGACATATTGACAGAATAAGTGTTATTTGTAGTCTGCTTACTGTATTACTATTAGCTTTATATTTGCAGATTTAGACTTAACAGTTAGGGCATAATTTGAATATTTATCTTGGACCTGTTTTTGATCTAACATTTTATTGCTATGCCATTTGTCAACACATAAAGGTTCTTTAATTATGCGAGGAAGACTCAACTTATTTTAACTTTGATAATTTATTACATATTACCCACTGCTCTAGTATGGCAACGATCTAGTCAAAATAATTGAGTGACGTATTTAAGCAAATTCTGAGATATTTTTGTTTTGGGTCGGAATCTCGCTGATCCATGGAGAGATATTGACCATACAAAAATAACACAATATCTTGACTTGCCTTAAATTAGTTGGATTAGGCAACGATCATGTGGTGATCTATAGACTACATGCAACCCGTCTGGTTGTCTTTCCTTGCCATTAACACCTCACAACAGTGTTTGCACCAAGAACTTGAGACTTTCCTACAATGTTGCTATGACCGCCTGGCAGTACATACCATTTTAGAAATTTCATCTGACCCCTGGGTCTCAACTGGGACAAATATATGTTAATATGGTAATATTGCCCCAGGTCTCAAGCTGTGTGGGTTGGGTCAGGGCGGGGCATATCTAAAAGTAAAACATGAGCATATGACACTCCATCTTGGTATGTAGATTGATTATGACTAGTAGACTATAGTGCTGCAAAGATAATACATTTGTACTGGTCTGTATATTGGCTATCTGCAATACAGAGACAGGCCAATATGTACTGTGGTACTAATAATAGTCTAATTACCAACTGGTGATAAATGTCTCTTACATTTTTGTTGGTCACTTCATAATTCTGCTCATTTGATTAAAGTTTTCCTAAAAATTAAACTATACATTATGCAATCCTTCATATTTTCAGGTATGGATCTACATACAATAACATGTTCTGCCACTTTGGAAGAGCTTACAGCCAAAGGTGAAACCCTGAGAAAAATCCAACACAAGAATGTGACCTTTACTCTTGGCAGGAATGAATTTCGAGATGTTATATTGTGTGTAAACTTTCCAGGAAAGCGTGAAATGAAGTATACATTACGGGATGTGTTGGTTCACAAAAAGTTTGTCAAAGATGGTAAAGCAACAATCAAACTTGCTTCTGTACACACGCAAGTAATGTTGTCAAACTGTGCACCTGATAAACTGATCATGTTTCTCAAGACAATGACCACTAAATTAGAATGCTTGAAAAAGAAAGGATTTGTGAGTGAAAGAATGAAATGGAAGTCAGACCTGCCTAGAACTTTTGATGAAATCAGTCCGCTTACAATGAGAGACTTAAAGGAAGCTCATGAAGTTAAAGCCAAATTAGTGGAACAGTCTGATCTGTACACACCGAAAGGGAAACGGAAAAGATGTGCTAGTGATGATAAGGAGAATCAGCAACCTCCAGGGAGTAAGATGGCAAGAAAACTAATCTGTAATGAAGGAAATGGCACAATAGGTATTTAAATCATTAAGTCGATGATGATATGATCAGTTTTGTTATTAATCTGATAATCATGTTAATGCTAATTAAAGCTATATAATTTTCAAGGCTAGTTCTGGCATAAGACATGTAAACCAATTAAAAAACTGTCTACAAAAAGTTGAATTGGCTAAAAAAAATGAATTGACTACAATTTTTAAAGAAAATACATTTTTTATGTACTTCAAGCTATGCATATATACATAGAAAATATACAAGCCCTGGAATTTGATTAACTGTTCAGCATTCTTGTTTTAGGCTTGGACCAATATACACATGTGAATCATTCAATGTGTACATTGTATTATAGGTTTGTGTTTTTGGTCCTTTAGTCATATACTGTACAGTAACTGTAACATAATTCTAAATATTTGTTTTCACTGTGTTACATTTAGCAAGACTGTCATTGATTATTTATATTCTCTGTGTTGCAGGTTTGCGAGACAGTCGTTTACCCGAGACAGTCACAAATCCTGTCAAGCTATCGAAGGAGCAGACCAAAGTGCTTGAAACAGTAAAAAGTGGACAGAGTATTTTCTTCACTGGCAGTGCTGGGACAGGAAAATCCTTCCTGCTAAGAAGAATCATTGGTAATCTGAGTCTAATTTAACAAATTCATAATTAACTCTTTGGGCATCTTGAACAGCACAGAAAAATGTGTATTCCCAGTTTGTGCCAAATAGTTATATCCATTATATGTATGGTTTAGAATAAAAAATGCATGTATACACATACCATGCATACATACCTTTCTTGGGGTTAACCAATACTGATAATGAACAAGAATAATGAACAGATTGTGATCATGATTTTGGAATGATTGAGACTAAGGTACATAATGTATTAGGTAAAAAGCCCCAATGAAAGAGTTCCACACTGTCAATTCACATTTTGGACATGATGGATAAAACCAAATGCAGTGTGGATCCAAACCTAGCCGGACCTGGTATAGAGGTAACAGCCCTTTCAATCATTTTCTTTGAGTTATATATTTTTAACATTGTTACACCTGACATTTGAATGAAATTTTAAGTTTCTATGGAAAAAACACTACATTGTATATTGACATGCATTGTATGATTCATCCCACTCTCCAAAATCAGTTTTTTTAATAAAACTAGAAATTATTTCAAAATACTGCAGTTTATATTTTCTTATGTCATTAACACTGTGAATGTTTGCATGTTCTAGGTGCTTTACCACCACAGCACACATATGCCACAGCTAGTACTGGCGTTGCTGCATGTCACATAGGGGGAACAACTCTACATCAGTTTGCTGGTAAGATAAACATATTTTCAGTGTTAAATAATATTTCGGTAGTATTTCGGTTAATTATGCGACCGAAATAATATCTATGCAGTCTTATCACCTTGTACAGTCAGTATTTCATTTTAGATGTGACTGATTTGAATACATGTATGTGTATACAGTTCTTAGGGGACTAATAACTTTACATAAAGATGAATGAGTTATATACATGTACACATTTAAATATGTTACATGTACTTAAACTATGACAAATAGCAAAAATAAAAGACATGTAAAATGTCTTTACGAAACAAGTGGATACAACACCCTGGATTCGTTACCATGGTTACAAGCCATGGTTACAAGCCAAATTTTGAAGTTAGGCCAGTGTTTGGGAGGCCACTTCATTGGCTGAGTCTACCTAGCTCTAAATGGCTATAGGCAAATACAAGGAAGGGCATTTTTCCAAGTTTGGGAAAAGCTCCCTAGTCCCTCAATTTGGGGAAAATTTAAGCGAAAATTAGCTGTAGGGGACACTAAGATCCTGGCGTAAAGTCACAGTTCAAAGAAAGCTGTATGATTTTAAAGAAAGTTTAGTGTGGGAAGATGCTGTATACTGGCCTCTGATATAAAAGGTAGAAATGTTCTGAGACATCTTTTAAATACATACTGAATTAACTTATAGGTGTGAAAATTTGCTGTCAGATGTATCTTTAATCACGTTAATGCTGTTTAGATAACTTGAAAATACCACATGCTTTTAAGCGAAAAAATCTGACTGCTGTTACAGGATCCAATTTAATAGTTTTGCTTTATTTGTTTTATATTTATAATAGCATTGACTTGAGATCTAGATAACCTTATTGGTAAAGTAACATATTGTCCTGTTTATGCTTTCGACAACAGGCATGCAGATTTGATATGGTTACATTAAAGCCTTAGGGTACAAAATAGTTGATATAATTGTAAGAGATATAAGATTGTCCGTCTTTGTTTAAGCATATTTAGTCAGTGTATGTGCACTACAATCATGCATACAGGTATATTGTAACAATATAAACACTGAAAGGGATTGAAACAAACACTTTGTCAATTGAAATTCCTCTCCCTAAGGAAAAAATAACATAATAAACTGTAACCATGACAATATTGTCCGTCTTGTTCCAAGTTATTAATAAAGAATTAAGACTGATTTCCTTTCTGAGCAAAAGTGATGTGTTTTCTTCCCTTGTGACCCAGTCAGACTAGTATTAAGATTTTACCCTTAAACATACATGTACAAAGTGCAGTAATATGTCAAGAGAACCATTGAGTTTTCTTTAGAAATACCCACTAGAACTGAAGGCCCAGTGAGGCCAAATGTAAATTATGCAGCTCATTATATAAGGAAACACAAAGACTACGACGAACTTGAAGGAAGTATCATTTTCTTGATGTTCTGCAGCTTGATTTCAGACTGAAACGTTTCATTGTGGGATATACATTTTATTTGAGATGTAACAAAATAATTCATTTACTTTATTTCATGTACTACTTTCTTGAGTAATCATAGTAATCAGAAAGTAATTATGATTACTTTCTAATTGTAATCACAATATACCAAAGTAATTGTAATTTAATCAATTACATTCTGTTGTATCATTCGCAACTCTGGCCATGACATTGGTCAAACATGTTGATTTTTAAATTGATTTTAAATATACAATGTAAGGACATTGTAAAAAGTTGTACAGGGGTTATTTCAGATTTTATACAATTGTATATATTTAGATGACCTTTTTCATAGGTATTGGGTCTGGCCAAGCTGCTATTGAGCAGTGTATAGAACTGGCATGCAGACAACAGGTGGCGCAAAACTGGAGAAAATGTCATCATTTGATCATTGATGAGATTTCTATGGTAGACGGAGATTTCTTTGACAAATTGGAAACAGTTGCAAGGTATGTTTCACAAGACATTTCAAATAGGTGACATTTAACAACATGAAATTTTAAAGTCCCCGGAGCGCTTTGGATGTAAAATTACTTGATGCTCTTATTTTACAAAGAAAGTTGTCTTACCTGGTGATACTGACCATTATTTGTATGAAAAACATTTGTAACCACTTCATTCTCAATGGAAAGTACATGCTATGCATATAGAGCATTACTTCTTGCATTGATATTGCAAAAAAAAATTGGAAACGCCTTCTGACGATGCTTTTGGGTGAGGAAGGGTCAAATTTATAAAAGAAAGGTATATGTCAGAATTGTTTTAGAAAAAGTAGAACACTGTCCTTTCATTACCCCAGTAAATTCATTTTGTTCTATATCATATGGATATTTAAAGTGCTCCTTGGTCTCTAATGAAAAAAAAAATGTAAATATTACACTTACACATGTAAGTGCATGTACATGTATAAAGGCTTAGTTTTAGTTACATTATCATAAAATTAGGAAGCAGGTTAGAATCCTATTACTTGAATTTGAGCGGGCTCTCCACATTTCCTTCTTTTGTCGCAAGTACTGATTCGAACCCCAGTCATTAATATTAGTAAATATAAGTAACAAAGACTTGGGTCTACAACAAATTGATTCAGTTATGTTAAACGAAACTTACCTTAGTTGATAAAATTCAGCATGACTGTGACGATTATTTTACAGGGTCATCAGAAAGTCTGACAAACCATTCGGTGGTATACAGTTGATTATCTGTGGTGACTTTCTACAGTTACCTCCAGTTACCAAGGGAGAGGATAAGAGGAAATTCTGTTTTCAGGTAACTTGATAAAAGTAGACATTAGTTGGTGAAAATAGTATTTACAAAATGAATGAAATTGAGTCATGCTTTTGTCGAGTTTCTTTAGTGTAGATATTGGACAGGGTTAGGATAAAGAAGCTTAAATTACTGCTTTACTTTATAGACCGGTACTAATTGTACTTTGACCTAAAATCAAAATTGATTAACATAGAATTATCTAGAGTACTGTAATTTTATATACATATTTTTAATTGTCTGTTTCTTCTGACTCTAAGGAGAAAAAGAACATGTAGGGTTTTGGTGAAAGCATTGCCGTATTGCAGTCTTATATTCAGTAGTAGCACGCATACATTCTCAACACAATATTGTAATGATTTAACATCATTTTGTTGAATCCCCGCCATATTGTACATGTATGTCAGCTTCTATTGATGGCAAGTGTAAGTTTTAGGTTAGTGTGCTTTGCTTGGCTATGTGCCTGCTTGTTTCACTAGGCTTATCTCGAGTGTTTCTACATGTTTATTTGTGCTTGTATAAACTGTCTGTCAGTGATATAGCAAATATTGTACTATATATTGGTTAAAGGGTGCTCAATGAAAACTATTAATCCTACTATACTTTTACAAAATTTTAAAAGTATGAAGTAAGGAAGTTTTGATGCAGACTGGTGCACTCAGTTTATTGAAGCTTATTTATGTTCAAATAAATCTCAGTCCAGTATGTTCAGTGTTTACATTACCCTATTCAAGACTGCGAAATCCAGAACAAACTTACCTAAAGTTTATTCTGTTACTGGTTATTCTTTATTTTTCAGTCAAAATCGTGGAGCAAGGTTATACAGGTTACGATGGAGCTGACAGAAGTAAAACGTCAGTCAGACACGAGATTCATCGATATTCTACAAAACATCAGACTTGGAAGGTACTAGATATTTGTGTTTTAACCTTTAGTCCTGCTAATATTTATCTCCCACTTAAAACCTCTAATTTTAAAATGGATTTGACCATTTTACAGTATGAACAGTCCTTTTGGAGTGCTCTCTTGAAATTAACTGCCTGAAACAGAAAGAGAACAGTGCAGATCATGATCTGAATTTGAGGTTGAAGGCTTATTATGATCTGCACTGATGGTAAAGGTGGAATTATTTATGCCACCAACAGAGTATAAATCATTTAGGAATTGTACAATCTTGATAGACTTCAATTTGTAGAACATCAGTTTTAGTTTTAGACTGTCACTGTTGTTGAACTGCATGTTTCTTTCTGAGCTATTCTGTTGTCTGCCTGTAATTCTTTATTGACATCAAGTTTATTATACCCCCCGAACACAAAGTGTTGGGGGGGTATACTGGATTCAGCTTGTCTGTCTGTCCGTCTGTAGACAGAATCTTGTGGACACTAGATCTCAAATACCCCTGGTCAGAATTTAATGATACTTCACACAAGTGATAAGTACAATGCTTAGTTGTGCATGGTCCATGTTTCGGGTCTCTAGGTCAAAGGTCAAGGTCACAGGGGCTCGGGATGGTAAAATCTTTGGGCGCGTAAATCTCCAAAACCCCTGGTCAGAATTTGATGATACTTCACAGAAGTGATAAGTACAATGCCTAGTTGTGCATGGTCCAGCTTTCGGGTCTCTAGGTCAAAGGTCAAGGTCACAGGGGCTCGGGATGGTAAAATCTTGTGGACGCTAAATCTCCAAAACCCCTGGTCAGAATTTGATGATACTTCACAGAAGTGATAAGTACAATGCCTAGTTGTGCATGGTCCAGGTTTCGGGTCTCTAGGTCAAAGGTCAAGTTCACAGAGGCTTGAGATGGTAAAATCTTGTGGACGCTAAATCTTCAAAACCCCTGGTCAGAATTTAATGATATTTCACACAAGTGATAAGTACAATGCGTAGTTGTGCATGGTCCATGTTTCGGGTCTCTAGGTCAAAGGTCAAGGTCACAGGGGCTTGGGATAGTAAAATCTTGTGGACGCTAAATGTCCAAAACCCCTGGTCAGAATTGGATGATACTTCACACAAGTGATAAGTACAATGCCTAGTTGTGCATGGTCCATGTTTCGGGTCTCTAGGTCAAAGGTCAAGGTCACAGGGACTCGAGATGGTAAAATCTTGTGGATGCTAAATCTTCAAAACCCCTGGTCAGAATTTAATGATACTTCATAGAAGTGATAAGTACAATGCCTAGTTGTGCATGGTCCATGTTTCGGGTCACTAGATCAAAGGTCACAGGGGCTTGAGATAGTAAAATCTTGTGTGCTTTTAATCTCCAAACCCGCTGGTCAAAATTTAATTATATTTCACAGATGTGCAGGTCCAATAATTAAAGCATCAAATACTACATAAATTTTAAATACTGTGTCAGTGGGATGTTGGGGGGGTATTCATCACCTTCAGTGATAGTTCTAGTTTTTACTGCAATGTATGTGAAGTTAGTAAAAGACTTGCATCTGAATACATCCCTAAGAAAATTTGATAAAAAGTGATTTAGAAATCATGAAGTGTCTAGCATAAAAAATGCACTAAATCAACTTTGTATGTCAGGGTAGTGACTCATAAACCATCTACTCCTCACCCAGACCATCCTACCAAGCATCCTACGTAATCCAAGCCAGAGGGCTTTGACTGCAGATACACAACTGAAAATTTTTTATAAATGAATAAACAGACACGCTTAGGTAAACCACTCGATAGGACAAAAAATCCAAACCAAGTCTTACCCACAGTTCATGGGGATGGGGATACATGATCTGGAAGTCATTAGAAGAAATGCTCATATTATTACTTATTAATTAAACTTTGTCATGCACAATATTTTACAGATGTCCTGATTATGTTTACACAACGTTACGAGCTACGGCACAAAACAACATACAGAGGCAGGGTATCCTAGCAACGCAGTTGTGTACACACAAAGAAGATGTCAACCAGATCAATAACTTTCAACTGAAAAAACTTACAGGTAAAGTTTCTCTACTTTGTCAAAACATTTTCATAGCATGATTCAATATTGCATCTGCCACCATGACAGTGTTGCAGTTACTAAGGTAACGGTTGCAATATCTGCCATTCTTATTTCTCACTACTTTTAAACCGATATAGCACTTGGACAGTAAATTTACAGAGGTAAAGTAAGTTTTTTCTAGTAAAAACAATGTTGCTGTCTTTTGATGTGAAACACCTTATTGTGGACAATGACATTTTGTGACCAAATTCTGGTGATTTTGCATTTTTTCACCATTTTCTTGACTAAGATGATGCATTTTGGAGCAGTACATGATTTTTGAAGTTTTAATTATTTAGAGAGAATGTATAACATATTTAAATGTACGTGTAATTATTCCTTGTGGGCTGTCATGGTTATTGGATGCAGTGGAACCTGTCTTATCCGGTCCCTAAGGCTTGCCCTGCACTCACTAATGTTGTCAAATGCGCCAAATTCTGTTGAGTGCCAAAAGAAGTTTGAAATTGGCTACATTAATTTCATTTAGTTTATCAGCGAAAATTCTAATTATTTGCCTGAAAATAATTTTTTGTGCTAACAGTGGTGACAGATTTTTGGAAGTCAGGAAGCCCCGGGTACCCTTTGAGACCACAGGATCATGCTGGTTAATGCAGGTTGCCACTTAAAGCAGCTTTTCTGTTACATTTTTTATGTTACTAGAATGAAGTGACTTTACTGGATAAAACATTTTACCGTTAAAACCAGGAACCAGACGAGTGAAGGTTTTACTGTATAAAATTTTGTTACAACTGATACTTGTTGATATTAAATCTGATATAAAAATAACATTTTTTTTTTTTTGAAACAGGCCTGTCAAAAAAGTTTGTGTCCACAGACAGTGATGAGGTGTACTTGAAACAGATCAATTTCCTGTCACCGGTTCCTGGTACATTGGAACTGACGGTTGGGGCCCAGGTGATGCTGGCAAAGAATGTTGATGTATCACAGGGGCTGGTCAATGGAGCCAGGGGCGTGGTTACAGGATTTGAGAAAGGAAGCGACGGTAAACTTACTGTTTATAACTCCAAAATATGCTAAAAAATGAAAACATGTAATAACTTTAAAATGTAGACTCAGATATTGGTATAAGAATATTGGCAAGACATTTTAGTTATGATATAACTTACCTTCAACAATTTTGTTATCATGCAACTTTACAAGTATGTAATAAAATTAATGCTCAGAACTGCAAATATGCACATAGACTTACTGATTTAACATGGGGAAATGTATGATGCAAAATGGACAAGAATGGAATGGATTGGAACCACAAACTTATCCAACCATAGTGCTTTGTGTAGTTACATATTATTACTTTTTACATGTTTAAAGTAAGTTTTTATTGAAAAATATTAAAATACTTAAGATCTAAATATTTGTTATTTCATGAAAGATTACATTGTGCGCTTGAAAGTCATATTGTGAAATGATATGAGCCTTGCAATATGAAAACTCACATCATTACCAAAACATCTGCCAATTTGATCTAAACAATATTGTTTGCTTAGTTTTCATGTCAAGAGTACTGGTACACATGTGACATTAGAGTAGCTGTGTACTGTAAAAGTGAGTAAATATGTGGGGAGAAAAGTTTGTGAATTTTTTTTAATCTGCAGTTTTATGGGTACATTGTACTTGAATTCATGAATTTCATTTTCTTTATAGTAAATTATATTAACGTTGCAAGGATTTCCTTTGGTATCTTAAATACATGGGTCTGTCCACCCATGAAATCACCTAAGATAAGTGGTTTCACAATGTATAGTCGCTTTCTGTAGTGAGATATCTGCTTGAACAGCATTTACAATGATAGCAAATACTAAAAAGGGTCTTTGCACATGTTGCTGGGTCGGCCGGGACTATAAAAAGTCTGATAATAGCAAATTCTAAAAGTTTGGTTTTCTTTCAACAGAGCTCATGCATACACATGTATATATCTGTATTAACTACAAAAAAGAAATACATGTATAGTGATGACAAAAGTACCAACATGACTTTTTCCATTTATTAGGTCTACCAGTAGTAAAGTTTTTATGTGGTCAAGAAGTTACGGTAAAACCTACACGATGGACATTCAAGCTAGCTGGTGGAGTATTCTTGACAAGGAAGCAAGTTCCTCTCAAACTTGCTTGGGCCATTTCAATACATAAAAGCCAGGTAAACAAATTACATGCCTTTTATACAATATATACAGTGCAACTTCTCAGGAGGGAACACCCTTTGGAACACTTATATGTTTTTGTTGTAGAGGGGTGTTGTTCTGGAGAGGTTGAATATTTATATAATTGATGGAACGGGAAAGAAAATGTGAGTCTTTTTAGGGAGGTTTTGCTCTAGGGAGGTGGCGTTCAGTTAGGTTGGACTGTATAGTGCTGAAGCATTAACTCATAATATCGTATTTGTTTTCATGGTTTTAACGTGTGTGTTGTCGGTTCTGGTAGTACATAGAACTCTTTGCAAAATGTCTTTTACATGTTATGCTAAATTTACAGTTCATGTCTGTTCTCTTAGTCAAATACATTGTAGTTTTCATCTGATCTTCATCAAACTTGGTGAAAATATTTGTGGGCATAATATCTAGGCCAAGATCAATAACCAGCCCAATTGTCTAAAGCACTTTTGGATTATGGCCCTTGAATTATCGAAAAATGATAAAATTAGCCTTCTCAGCTCTTTAGTTCAAACAGGTGAATTAGACTTGTCTGTTCTATAGTTCTAGCAAGTTTTGCAAAACCAATGAACTGCCAGATACTGAGTTAAGCCTCCTTGACAGCGTATTTTGTGACAGCTTAGCACTCTTATTTATGTTGATATTACTTTCGCTGTCTGTTTAGCTCACCTGTCACAAAGTGCCACGGCTATTAGAATAGCTCACCATCTGTCATACTTCATACCTCTGTTCACATTTTGCTTCAAACGACACCTCTCAAACCACTAGGCCACTGTTGATTAAAGTTGGCAGGGATGTTCCTTGCATGAAGCCCTATAGATCATAGTCACCTGATTAAACATAACCTTCTATAGGGAATAAAAAAATCTTGTCTAGAACCACTAGGCCCAGAGCTTAATGGAATATAGCATTATGTAGTGGATTTAATCAGAAACCCTCGGGTCAAAATTGACCCTTTCTGCTTTTTGATGACCTTGTATTAAGGCCAGTGGTACCCAAGTTGGTGATATAGGGCCATGTTGGCCCTTAGGTTGTATGGACGAAAATTATGCTTAAAAAGTATTATAATTACTGCTTTTACATGTAATATTGCTCCCAAAAGTTTGTTTTTGATTTAATGCTGGAAAATAAATGCTGGACTATAAAGTTACAAATGTTATGTAATTTGATAAAATGATTTTTAAACATCTAACAAATGTAAAACTTTGTTTTGGCTGAAAGAGTTTGCATTTAATTCTTCACTTTCAGTAAAATATTATTTGATATATAATGTAAATGATTTGTATCAGATTATTGAATGTTACATGATACATGTATAAGAAAGAGTTCTATTCTTCAGTTAATTTATAAGCATTGTTTATTGCCGTTGTAGGGCATGACATTAGACTGTGTAGAAATATCGCTGTCCAAGGTATTCGAATCGGGTCAGTCGTACGTGGCGTTATCTCGTGCAAAGAATCTGGAAGGACTGCGAGTGCTTGATTTCGACAAGAAATGTGTCCGCTCCGATCCGGATGTACTGAAGTTCTATCACCGAATGTCAATGAAGCAGAAAATGTTAGCAGGCAGTGTAGAACTGGATACTGGCATGAAGAGACCTAAGCATTGGTGACGCTTGGAAGGGATCTCTTTGTTTTGGACGGGCATTTTCAAAAGATCTCAGAATTTTTTTAGTTTAAGCATGTATGTGTTATCACAGAGATGCAAAATCTCCCTCAGGGAACATGTATGCTCATTATATTATTTTATGGAACACCTGGTAGAAATTGTGACTAAATTTCGTTTTTCAAGTTCTGCGTCATATATAAGAGGAACTATAACACTTGTAAATGTAACGTAATAGTGTCTGTTTCAACGAATGGAAGCCCACATTTGTGTCATGCAAAGCTCTCCTTCACAAAAGCCATAGCTTGTCTTCTATTGTGTATATTTGAAACTAAAAAAATCTTGAGAAACTGGGTAAAAGAAACTTCATCCCAAAAACTCTCATATCAAGGGTACACAAATAATTATTTGAGGTAGATATCTTAATTTAATGTTACGCTTTGGCATTTCAAATGATACATCTTTCAGTATATGAAGGTTTTCCTTTGATTTGTTGCTTGGTTGTTTTACCCCCACTTTTGATGATCAAAATCACCTTTATTTGTACCAAAAACATTCCTTGTTTTTAAATCGATATTAAGTACATGTTAGAAATATTGCGCAGTATTTTTTCAATGATATTGCAAAAACTTAGAGGCTTTCTGGCAGCTATTTTATGTGAATTGGTGCATAGCATGATCTGTAAAATTAACAGTCTGACAAGACAAAAAGAAGATAAAAGAACGATAAAAGAAAAATCAGGCTTTGGGCACTGAAAGAGTAAAGATGAAAAAAGTCGTTGTAGAAAAGCTGTCACATGTCGTACAGTACGTGTGTATACAAATGGGTGACATGTGTCCTGCCTGTAAAGTTTCATTGTTCAATCAATCATTGTTTAATACTGAACTTTCAACAATGGTTATTGGATTGAACTTTTAATTGCTAACGGTATGTATTTTGTTGAATTGCATAGCACATTAAATGCTGCATAAAGTTTCCAACAGATGCAGATAATAGTTCAATACACTTAACCAAACTGTCGACAAAAATAGCTTCAGTCATTTATGTATTAAATGTAAAACTGCAATGTGCAAAAGTGTTTTATCAATGACTGTACAAAACAATGTGTGAGAATGAGCAGGTATATACTGAAAGAAAAAAGAAATGCAAGGAAACAAAAAATGCAATACTTTTTTACCCTCATGGATACATATTCCACTATTGATATTGAATTGTTACTTCTTTCAATTATGGTACGGCTAGCAGAAGTTTAAAGGGGTCATGAACTGATGAGTTTTGGGAAATTTGCTCATGAAAGATCGATCTTTTTACTATTTTAGATAATGTCTAATCTTCACAAAGGTTTACCCTGCGTTTCTTTTTCTCTTCAGTTATTTATGTTGTTGCAAACAATCTACAAGCAATGTTTGTACAAATTTGAAGTTCAGGCACTAATGCCAGAAATAATATAAGACCAGTAAGAAATGGATTAGAATATAATCAACTCTGTTTATATCTGCATTGTATATCCTTCGTGCCATTTAAATTTTTTTCCTTATATCCGAGTTTATGCTATATCCAAAATCATTATATATGGAGTTTTCTGTATTTTAAACATTGTTTTCCTTTAAAGCAATGAGATTTTGTAGATGTACAAGTCATTTTTAGTACTATTTGCATAATTTTGGCTAAGGTTAGAAAAAGAAATTCTCTTTTTCAGGTGTTTCTTGATGATTCTATGAAATAACATCTTTTTTCAAATTCATTAAAAGTTAAACATTTCTAATATAAAATAGAGCTAGTTTCTCTGGGTTTGCTTACCTGACTGATCTGTGTTTACTTTATTATAGTATGGCCTAATTTACAATTGTCTCTGTGACTAATATATTCAAATTGAGGCTTATGGCATTTTGTGTAAATGTGCATGCTTTAAATACTGACATTTGGTATACAAGGGAAAGAATGGGAGATAGATAAATATCAGCCAAATGTCTTTCACAACATGTTACCATTTCTGTATTGTGATATGTCTTTTATTTATTTTGGTCAATAAATCTTTTAAAACTCTTAGTATTTTTTATTTAGATTCAGGAGTTCAGAAACAAAACATTTATGATTTTACGAAAGCATTAATTTATACTAATTTATTTAATATCGACTACGAAGTTAGTTCGTACAACTTAATAATATATTGGACTTATTGGTTGCTCTCGAGACTCACTACAGATGGAATCAACCTAGAAGGTAGTGAGATGCAATGTGAAATATTTTGGTCCTGGTGGGGATTGAACTGTGGGAACATTCGGTCCTGAGGCAAACAAGCGCCAAGGTGGCTCTACAAAAGCATTAATTCACTTTTAGAGTCCATTTGATGTTTGAATTGGATATGTAACTGCACGATGTTGGAAACACCAAAATCAATTTCAGTTTACAAACTGACATTGCCTTTGAAAAAGAGAGGAAAATGTTTAGTTATTATTCGGACCTTGTTTTGAAACTGCATGTTTATATATTGAACTATTTCATACCCAATCACGGTCACCAGTAACTTTAAAAAAAATGGATTTTTCAGTCTACCGGGTACTTCAGTGGTAAAATATCAAAGTTAAGATCCAAGGAAAATAAGCTCATATTTTGTTATCTTGGTTCTGAAATGAAAGTAAAAAGACAAAACAAAGCCGAAAAAAGTATAATACGATCTCCTATGATTACTATAGCAAGTTTAAGTCCCATACAGTATGATCCATCTCTTGTATGTATATACTGTAGGGGACTTAGCATTGCTGTATTGCACTTGTGCTTGCCCCCGAAAGTCATTTTTGTAAAACACCCCGGACCGACTGTCAGGCATATATTATATTCTTGATAGTCGGTCAGGATGTTTTACAAAAATGACTTTCGGGGGTCAAAACTTCATGTGACTGTGGCTGATATAGCTTTGTTACAAATTCCAGTGGTTGATGCGGCTATAGTACCCGATCATCATAATGAAGGAGGAGATAAATTATCCATAATCATTTATTTCTACGAAAATCAAGTATCACCGACAGACATATTTAGGAAAAACATTTACAAATCACGGATCATTTACGGAATATATAAGAAAATGTGACTTCATATCAGACCATGAATTATGAACGGAAAAATTATGCAAATCACTGACTGCTTGAGCCACGAATGACCAAAATCGGCCCCATTCCAGAAATTCACCAAACTTTGTACAATGTTAAATAAATGTGTCCTATACTGCTGTATCATGTTTGATTATCCTATAAAATAATATTTTCGTCAGTTTCGAAGCTCAACTGAAGAGGGTGTTAACCCAATTTTACGACGTTTGTTACGTAACGTCAATGTTACGTCACGTCAATTTTGCGCCAATTACTGTTACTAAAGCGTTTTTGGATATATTCATAAAAATAACAACACACAAGCTAGGTTTTGATATATAATTAAACCTCAGATGTATAAATTGAAACATATTAATTTATGTGTTATGAAAATATAAATATCGCCGTTAATGGATGATACGAAGTATATGTTCAACCTCAGTAAATAATTACTGACATTAATAACATTTAATGTCTTCGCCTATTTTGATTCAGAAAACTTACCAAGAGTATTTATATTTTGAAATATATATCAGTGGATACTCCTAGGAGTAATAAATCCATAACAAAGACCGCTACTTATTTTCACGCGTAGATCGTTACAAATGATAAATTGCAGGTTGCATTTTTACTTGTAGAAAATAAATCTTCAATAAATTCACCAAAGTGAATATCGCAACGACAATAATTTCTTTTATGATATAATAGAATAGACAAAGAACATTTTTTTCAAAATAACGGCAATACATGTATATCCTTACGGCACCTGTTACGTAAAATTGCATTTAGCGGTTAATACATGTTTGGCCTTAGAATCATCAGTTAACTTGCGGAAATCGTTTTGTCTACAACGATGTAAGAGACAATTACGACAGCTCGTGAATACTAAAAAAAGACCTCATCTTAGCAAAGTCTTTCAAATACTATTTGAAAGATCTTGATCATAGACAAATGCTGACACTTTTAGACAACAGTGAAAACTATTGGACACGATTTTACCATTTTTGAAAACATTCAATGTGCTCCCTATCGTTTACAGGCAGCTGTGGGATTTGCGTTTTTGAACGCGTGCAAAAAATATAGATTTAAAGCAAACTTTGTCGTGCTCAAATAAGATATATTGACAACGGAAGAGAAGATTTAAAATCAACCTTCTCATCAGCAAAAACAAACGCCGGGATGTTGAGAGACACGGTGACCTATGCCGATGAAACCGAAAGTAGTGACGTCATGTGTAAAAAAACGTAAGCGTGTCTGCCGAGAAGGTATAAAAATTAGGGTATATTTTACATACTCTGCTTGTGACCAATGAGTTATATTTCAGATGTGACGCATCATACTATCGACAACTGCATTAAATTTGGGTAATTATGAAATAGCTCACACTCGGAACAACATAATATATATTAGTTATGTTGGACATGCATATTTTACCGATCCGCGGCTTTTAGTCTGAACTGTTATAGGTAATCCCAAAACGCTATCATATAGTTTTGTTGTCTATCTAACAATCCATTTTAATGATACATGTATTTTAAAAACCATTTACTCTTGACTTAATTAAAATGACAGTTTCTCTAAATTTTGCTAGAACGACTTCTTAAATTTTTTATACTTTACATAAATAACAAAATTATACAGATCTATACCATATTAAAACAATTTGTGGCGCTAACATGTCATAATCAATAACACCTTATTTCGTAAATGAAGCAAACAAATTGTATAGGCATAAACGGTATACACAATTATACATTTAAATGGACCAATGAACCATATACCAATGAAATCAGATTTGAAAAGCATTTAGTAACTAAAATTAATAAATATAACAATAACGATGTGAATTAAAAGCCACATATATATAACAATTTGTGGGTGGTGTGCCCGTGGTCACAGGTAAAATGCATTTATAGCACAAGACCCAGAGGTCTAGGGTTCGATGTCCGTGTTAGTCGGAATTCGACTAAATTTAATATGATGCTAACAAAGCAGCTAGTTATACTTGATAACATCACAAGCATCATCGAAAGCAAACAATTTAAGTTTTTTCAATATAACAAACTAAGTCATGAACTTTTACTTGCTACAACAACAAATAACAACAGTAAGCCTTGCGTATCTAAAACAACAATTACTGACGGAACTTCTACAGACAAAACTAATCTTGCTTCAAACAGCTTTTGACATGTAGAATATCAGTATGTTTTCGGAAGCAAACGTGTTAACATTACTTTTCTGGAGGAAATTACTTATGGTTTGAAAACTGCCTTTTTTTATCGCACATGTTACAATTGAGAAAAAATATGCAACTGTATACTTCCGCACACTTTCTTGAATGCGATAATTGAAAAAAAACTGTCAGTTGCAAATACAAAAGAAGCAAGGTTACAATGGAAATGCCTTAGAAAGACTAATCAGAATCGCTACAGAGTGATTCACTGTCGGATTCATCTATAGGTTCCGGTATATTGGCGGCGTCAGACAGGTGCGCTGTCCAATCACGGACGCCGAGATTTTCTGGGTGCGTATAACGAAACCGGGCGTATCCAAGAAACCATATAACTGCCGCAATATGGGAACATACACCAACAACACGTGCACCTGCCCGACACTTGCAATACCAGGCTAAAACCTCAACCTGGTCAAACTGTACCCAGAGATCGTATTTTTTTGAAGACACATGCCGGCTTTGTATTCTGACACGAATTAAATTACTGTCTTCAACATGAACTTTAATGTCACAGCTTCCTTCTAAATGTTCCTGAATGTAACACGGACTTAGCTTTAACTGATAAACACCGCATGTTAAAGCCCGCAGATATTCTTCGGACAATCTGGGGAAATGTTCTAGATCTACACAGTCAACATTTTTCCACATAGTTGATCTTCGTTCAATGTTACTGCTCTCTATGAAAGATTTTAGGCTGTTTACTTGTTTGACTTGTTTTAACATAACCTGGGCTACGCGGGAATCATCTTCTTCAGCAGAACTAAGAGGTGCAAGGTACTTGTTTGACACAGCACATACAATACGAACAAAGTCCCCTATATTTGGTATCTGGTTTGTGGGTAATACTTTGTCAAGGAACTTCCACCGTTTGATCCGTGCATTGGCGCTCTCAACCACCCATCGTATCTTAAATGAATTTGAAAAATACAGGCAAATATAAATATATCATACAATTCAAGCTCAATAATGCAGATGAAATGCTTGTAAACTAATCATTTCCATATCGACGAGATACCATGCACGGTGGGGAATCACGTGATCAAAATAATCTCTGAACAAAAGTAGATCTGTGAGCAATGTTAGAAAATAATGAAAGCCGTTTAGCTGTAAATGTAAAATGTCTATCTTATGGTAACATAAAAGTATTTTAGTACTACACGGGTCCCAATTATAGTCACTTTCCGTGTCATGTGTATTTATGATACATGTATAACAATGAATCTTGCAAAATACCCTTCATTTGAGTAATTAAAGCTACTTTCAAGATACTAACGCGTGTACCGAATATGCTAGATTTTCAAATTTCTTTTGAATAAATACCAAGATTTCTGTCATTGTAAAATATGTGTAAGGGACTATGTATCTGTTTAGATGAATTTCGTTAAATACATTCTATAACAGTAGATGAAGAATACAAACCTTTGTAACAAGTCTGCTGGCATTTGCGTCGTCTGTTGACATCTGCCTCTGACCTTTTACCATAAAAGCTGGCATTTCAGCCTTTATTCCCATATCCTCTAGAAGTGAAAGTGAGTCCCGGAACCCTCTGTCTACAACAAAGATATCATTCTTTCCTACAAACGACCGTATGTCTTCGACGTTTGTCTGAAGCATATGATTCAGAATTCGTGCGTCTGAATTACGACCGTCTGCAAGGTATGGTCCGACGATGGTGACAAAATATCCTGTTGTTGATACAATGACCATTGGTTTAACAAGGGTCCTTCCTTTTTGGACGGAGTAGGAACGCCGTTGAAATTTGAAGTTGTTGGACTTGTGCACGTAAATGTAGGTGCCATCTAAAACAAGTATAAGTTGTGAAGAATCGCCTTCTTGGTTCGTACCAAACAGACATTGGGCCAAGGGTCTTGTATGTCTTGATATTATTTCTTCCCTGGTTATATGTTCGAGTCCAAGATGTTTCGGAACAAAAAACGACATAAGGGCTTTCCTAACCGACGTTATTCCTCTCCTCAGACTTGAGACAGATATCGAAAACAGAGTTGCAAGTATCTTATTCGATAAACCAGCTTTGAGCTTCAATAAAAACAAACCAAGAGTGGTGCGGACAGTACGTGTATGCGTGTTCCGAAGATGTCCTTGTATACACTGGTAAAGATCATCAAAGTCAGTCTTCTTTAGTCCAGTGAGGCTTAAGTAATCACTGTCTTTAAAGTTTTCAAAACAAATGCTTTCTTTTGTTGAAGCACATATACTTCTTAATGACGACAACAGTTCCAATATTGATGTTCTGTTAAGGAATGACTGTTCTATGGTATTTACATTCTTAATATCATCGGAGAAAGTGTCAGTGCTGTGAATGTGTGATGGACAACATCTTGAACCAGATGGAATCAAAACATTATGTTGAATGAAGGCTGACATTCGTGCACTAGAAGGAACAACAATCAACCTAGGACCTGGCTTTTTACACACGAAACATCTAGCGTGAGAACTAGCAGTACATGGTATATTCAAATGTACAGATGGAGGACTGCGAATACATGATTCCTGGCGATCTCTTGATACAGTAGATGAATAACCTGTGTGGACATCGTCACGTGATTTACGTTTAGTGTCTTGAAGATAATACGAATGTCTACACTTTTGACAAATCACATCATTTTCTGTTGCTGAAGTAAGAAAGTACTTAAAAATATACTTCTGTATACATTTGTTTACTGGTCTTCTTTCCTTTGGTTTTGTTCTCTTCTTACATAAAATGCAGTTAAATGACCGCTGCCCTGCACCAGGCATTCTGGAAAGAAATAAATTAGAGATCTTAGTAATGTTGATCAGTGTTGCAGACTCCGAATGTTTGTGCAGGTTCCAATTAACGGGGTTCACTACTTTTTGATGGCCATATATCATGTCCACCTGTCCGGCACAGTGTTAGTTTACAGCGGTCTGTTTCATGCCAAAGCTTTAGGGTCACAAGAGATGAGTGCCTCCCATATTTAGAAAATGAAACTTTGAATTTATCCGTTACAGAGCGCTTTCTGCATTTTGGTTGGTCAAAACTGTCCCTAGAAATAATAATTACATGCAAATGCAAATTTTGCCGCCTTGCCAGAGCGCAGTTGATTTTGAGAATTCGTCAAGCCACACGATTTTTGTATATTTCAATTTCAATACGTTTTGGGCACAGATAGCATTGTTCAGTAAGTTCATTTTTTGTTTTATTGCTTTGTTCGGAGGAATTATTTTTGTTCAAATAATTTTGTTCTGAAACAATTACACCTTTTACTGTTAAGGTAAATACATCTGTATTTTTATTAAGTAATGAAATATTTTACATAACTAGCTGCAGGATTCCCGCAATTCCTTGTTAAGATTTATTATGTTGTTTGTGTTAATACTTGTATGTACGTATGCAGTTGTATGCGTATCTTTTTGTAGTTTATGTTTTACTGAGAGTGTGAATGTTTGACTTTCAGATAACCGCTATTGTATGTTATTCTACGCCAGGAATAAAAGTGAAAGAAGTAGCGCGTGTATTGTATCTTTTTCTCGTTGCCCAAGACACTTGTTTGAAGCTGCCCACTACAGCTGTGCAGTAGTGCCATAGTTATTAATCTCTAAAAACAGTTATTGAACATTATCTGTAACCAGGAAAGTTGCAGTTAATTGGATTACGTACAGTTAGTGCAAAGTTCAAATTATCTGGATTATATGTGTTTTGTATATTCCGGACTGTTCAACATATTGTCGGAAGATGGCTGACGGCTCGTCACGAGAAGAATTAGAAGCGTCGATGAAGAAGCTCGTCGCAAGCTTCTCGAGGATTGCGAAGGCAATTGACATTAAGCTAAATGCAGGCGATTCTGGGTTCCAACAGTTGCGGAAAGAACTGTGCGATTGTTGGGAGGAGTTGGTTGACGTACGTCATAGATGTGAGGCGTCACTAAATGAAGACAAGTTCAAAGAAATGCAAGAACGGTACAAAGTCTTGTTGTCGCGAGTAAGTGACTCTGGTGAAAATGACGCAAGCCGCGGAAGTTCCGTTTCGTCACACAATTCCACAGCGTCACACAAGCGAAGGGCAGAACTGCGTCTTCGGCAGATACGGGAGAGACAAGAAATAGAACGTAAAAGTGAGGAGCTTCGGCGGGAGCTCGAACTACAGACCGCCCGACACGAAGTAGAATTGGCCGAGATAGAGGATGAGGAGGCGGATAACGACGGAAGCAGGGAATACTTATCGTTACCGGACAGTTCGTCACCCGACGACAAGGTGAGAGACTATGTGAAGAACTGCAGTAAGGACTTACCTTTCAATGGAAATAGTGACAAACTTTGTGACAATGTGCCACCAGTTCAAATCAGAACTCAGGACGTTCATGGTTTACCAAAACCGGAATTAATAAAGTTTAATGGGAATCCTGCGGATTATTGTAAGTTTCTTAGTAACTTTGAAACAAACGTTGAGGCTAGGGTAAGTGATAGTAGATTAAGATTAAACTATCTAATTCAGTTATGTCAGGAAGATGCCAGATATTGTATAGAAGACTGTGTAATTTTGCCTCCAGACGTAGGCTATTTAAGGGCTAAAGAAATCTTAAAATCTAGATATGGCAAACCCCATTTAGTGGCCAGGTCACATGTAGATAGTTTGATAAATGGCAGTGTCATTAAGAGTAATGATGTTAAGGGATTGTTGAATCTGTCACTTCATATGGAAAAATGCCACATCACTCTCTCCCAGCTAGGCTTCATGTCTGATGTGAATAATACTGAAAATTTGAGAAAAATAGTTGGGAGACTACCGGTTCACATTCGGTCTAAGTGGGTTGAACGTGCGAGTAGCCTGATCGAGCAGGGAGTCGAACCAAACTTCGATCACCTTTTAACCTTTGTGAAGGAACGTTCTCTTGTTGCAAATACGATGTATGGTTATGACCTTGCAAATGAGTCTAATAAGCATACAAAGAATTTGCCCCGAAATTCCCTAGGTAACCCTTCACAGCGGAATAAAGTTGTAACACTGTCCACTGGATCTGATAAGAGAAACTCAGGTAAATCTCCCCCAGAAAAAACCCCAAGGGCACGATTATCGTGTATTTATTGCAAGAAGGCCCATAAGTTAAGGGAATGCACAGAGTTTAGGCTAATTGATATTGATTCAAAGCTGAGAGTTATCAGAGAGCATGAAATGTGTGAAAATTGCATGAATTTTAAACATGTTGCCGAACATTGTAGGAAAAATAGTTGTTGTCAGGTTTCAGGTTGTACCGGGAAACATAATACAATGTTTCACCGAGACTCTGGTCAAACCCGTGAGTATGAAAATGGGCAGGATAGATATGTCGCCGCTTCAGAATCGCGGTCTAAACCGAACAAGGTTAGTTTGCGCATTGTTCCAGTAGTCGTCGGAACGGGATTTTCACAAGTAGAGACGTATGCTCTCCTGGACGAAGGGAGTGATGTTACGTTGTGTAGTGAAAGTCTTATCAAAAGGCTAGGGGTTGAAGGTAAACCTTGTAAGTTCACGTTAACCACAGTGAACAAGTCTAGTCAGAATCAGACTGGCAGAGAAGTGCAGCTGCAGGTAAGTGCATTAAATGGAGGTCAAGTTATCGACCTTCAAAGGGTATGGTCTGTCAAAACCTTGCCTATCTCCTTGCAGTCGTTGCCAGACCAGTCTGTGACAGGTAAGTGGAAACATTTAAGTGGCATCCATTTACCGAAAATTGATGTCGATAAAGTCGAGTTGCTCGTGGGAAGCGACACCCCTGATGCCTTCTGGGTAGAGGAGCAGCGAAGGGGAAAAGGGGGTGAGCCCTATGCAATCAGGTCGATGCTAGGCTGGAGCATTATCGGACCTACAGGTAATAGACCATCACTAGATCACGGTAGTATTAATTTTCAGCTTGCATCTAGTATACAGTTGCAAATCGATAAGCTATGGACAACCGACTTTCCAGATGTCAAGAGTTGTGGCACAGGGATGTCACAGGAAGACCGTCGTGCGCTGTCCGTTATGAAAGGTACAGTAATAAAAGATAACGGTCACTACAAGTTAGGGCTCCCGTGGAAAGACCCTGGTGTAAGCCTCCCAAATAACGTGAAGATGGCCACGATACGACTCGGTCATTTGAAAGGAAAACTTCAAAGAGATGATCAGTTGTTTAATATGTACAGGGAAACAGTAAATGGGTATATTGAACGTGGGTATGCTTCCTTAGTGGATGCAAGAGCGGGATTCGAACCCGGTCGTATTTGGTACCTTCCACATCACCCCGTGCTCAATCCAAAGAAGCCAGGCAAGGTAAGGGTTGTTTTTGATTGTGCTGCTAAGTATCAAGGTACGTCATTGAATGATAATCTGTTACAAGGCCCCGACCTAACCAACAGTATAACTGGCGTACTAATGCGCTTTAGGCAGGCGCCAGTGGCACTGGTTGCGGACATAGAAGCTATGTTCCACCAAGTGAGGGTGAGTGAGCATGATAGGGATGTCCTAAGGTTCCTTTGGTGGCCTCGAGGTAACTTACACGAGGAGCCAAAAGAGTATCGTATGAACGTGCATTTGTTTGGCGCAACTTCGTCGCCTAGTTGTGCAGCCTTCAGTTTAAAGCGCACAGCCAATGACAATATTGACAAATTCAGTCGAGAAGCGGTAAGTACGGTTGAACGTAATTTCTACGTTGATGACCTTCTGAAGTCTGTATTAGATCCAAGTTCGGGAATTAGACTTGCTGCTGAGTTGAAAGAACTTCTCTCGTTAGGGGGCTTCAGACTCACGAAATGGCTTTCTAATAGCGAACATGTCATGAATTCGATCCCGGAAACGGATCGAGCTGAACCGAGGGCAAAATTAGACCTCGACACTGAATCGTTCTGTGAGCGAACACTCGGGTTACAGTGGCATGTTCATCAGGATCAGTTTGTGTTTGATATTAATCTCCATGACAAAGGTACGACAAGACGCAGTATCTTGTCGGTTGCAAGTTCGTTGTACGATCCGCTTGGACTAGTTGCACCGGTGACATTAATACCAAAGTTGATCTTACAACGTGCTTGTAGGCTGAACTTAGGCTGGGACGAAAACATTCAGGATGTGGAGGCAGAAAAATGGTCACAGTGGCTAACCAGTCTACCAGCATTATCGAAAGTGAGTATTGGTAGATGCATAATTCCAAGTGAGCTTGACAGGTCAACGTTGAGAGCTGAACTACATATGTTCAGTGACGCATCTGAATTGGCCTACGGATCTGCCGTGTACTTAAAGGCGTATGACGCCAACGGACACAGTAAGTGTAGCCTTATTATAGGTAAGTCAAGGTTAGCACCTATAAAAGCTATGTCAATTCCAAGGCTCGAACTGGCAGCAGCTGTGGTTGCTGTCAAACTTTATCAGATTGTCATAGAGGAGCTTGACATCCAAATTTCTGAAAGATACTTTTGGACGGACTCCATGATTGTGTTGGGGTACATAAGAAATGAACAGAAAAGGTTCAAGACTTTCGTTGCGAACAGACTGTCCGTAATTCATGAGGTGACGTCACCACATGACTGGAGGTATGTACCCTCTAAGAGTAATCCTGCCGACATTGCGTCAAGAGGAATTAATCCGCAAGAGAATGAAAGGCTTGAAACATGGTTGATTGGCCCGGAATTCCTTAAAAGGAATGAGGCAGAGTGGCCAGCACAGGTAAGCAACGTAAACTTGCATGAAGACGACATAGAGCTCAAACCTCAGGCTAGCGTACTCAATACTCAAGGCAAGCGTGATTCGAGCATGAGTACGTTACTAAGTAAGTTCTCCGACTGGCATAAACTACAAAATATAGTCGGTTGGCTACTCCGTTTTAAGGGGCTTTTAATTCAGAGATCCCTACCGGAAAGACGAAGTCTTGGCGATAGGGTAAGTAGTAAGTCCCTAACTGTGAGGGAAATGCAAATGGCACAGATAGCCATATTCAAATTAGTTCAAACAGAGACGTTTGAAAATGACATACGTGAAGTGAAGGCTCAAAGGCGAATCTCGAGTTCGAGCTCTTTGAAAAGGCTATGTCCTATTTTAAAGGATGATGTTTTGCGAGTCGGTGGACGAGTAGAAATGTCCGACCTACATGTAGATGCCAAGCATCAAATCATCTTGCCAAGTAGCCATCACGTGACTAGAATCCTGATACAGAAATACCACGAACAGAATGCGCACATGGGTCCGGTACATATTTTGTCCTTATTGCGGCAGAAGTATTGGATAATTCACGGACTGCAAACTGTGAAGTCAGTCCTTGGCCACTGCATTACGTGTAAACGACAGCTGCAACGACCGGAAGTTCAACAGATGAGCGATTTTCCAGAAGAAAGACTCACACCGGACATGCCGCCATTTACCTATGTAGGAGTTGACTATTTCGGACCTATGTACGTAAGATCGGGTCGGAAACATCACAAAAGGTATGGTTGCCTGTTCACGTGCCTGACAAGCAGAGCTGTACACCTTGAAATTGCACACAGCCTAGATACAGATTCGTTCATATGTGCGTTGCAGCGATTCATTAGCCGTAGAGGACGTCCAGACAAGATTTTCAGCGACAATGGTAAGAATTTTGTAGCTGGCGAAAGGGAGTTAAGGGAATCTATTCATTCTTGGAATGAACAGCGCATGTCAAGGTTTTTTCAACAAAACGAAATCAGATGGCATTTCAATCCACCATACGCCGCTCATATGGGTGGAGTATGGGAAAGACTCGTTAAAGCAACAAAAAGGGCTTTGAAGTCCGTCATTGGGGAACAACTTCTCAATGATGAAGCATTGTCCACCCTTATCACGGAAGTTGAGAAAATCTTGAATGATCGACCAATCACGCAGGTAAGTGCTGATCCCAAGGATCCACAACCGCTTACACCAAATAAAATACTGCTGATGCGTTCAAATACGTGTTTCCCACCAGGTACGTTTGACAAAAATGATAACTACTGTAAACGATGGTGGCGACAAGTTCAGTATTTAGCGAACGTTTTCTGGAGAAGATGGGTGCGAGAATACATGCCGACCTTGCAGGTAAGACAAAAGTGGCATAATACCCAAAGGAATGTGTCCGTAAATGACCTCGTTCTCGTCTGCGATGAGCAATCATCTCGTGGCAAATGGCCATTAGGCATTGTTCTCGATGTAAACAAAGGTAGAGACGGACTCGTAAGGTCATGTAAGGTCAAGGTAAACGGGTCTGTAAAGGTACGACCGATTACGATGTTATGCATGTTAGAGTAGAAAACCTTTCATGCTAACTGATAACAATGATCAGCCACATTAATTAACGCTTGATGAGCTGCTATTTAGGCGTTATGATATTCTATAAATGTACATGTATTATAAATCTAGATTAGTATGTCTCACCCTTCTGGGAGGTTTTGAATGTTGTTGATTATTATAAAATGAGTATTATATTCTTCGTCTTCCCTTAAAATATATGAATGAACTTATGTAAAAGGTTCATTGAGGGCCGGTGTTGCAGACTCCGAATGTTTGTGCAGGTTCCAATTAACGGGGTTCACTACTTTTTGATGGCCATATATCATGTCCACCTGTCCGGCACAGTGTTAGTTTACAGCGGTCTGTTTCATGCCAAAGCTTTAGGGTCACAAGAGATGAGTGCCTCCCATATTTAGAAAATGAAACTTTGAATTTATCCGTTACAGAGCGCTTTCTGCATTTTGGTTGGTCAAAACTGTCCCTAGAAATAATAATTACATGCAAATGCAAATTTTGCCGCCTTGCCAGAGCGCAGTTGATTTTGAGAATTCGTCAAGCCACACGATTTTTGTATATTTCAATTTCAATACGTTTTGGGCACAGATAGCATTGTTCAGTAAGTTCATTTTTTGTTTTATTGCTTTGTTCGGAGGAATTATTTTTGTTCAAATAATTTTGTTCTGAAACAATTACACCTTTTACTGTTAAGGTAAATACATCTGTATTTTTATTAAGTAATGAAATATTTTACATAACTAGCTGCAGGATTCCCGCAATTCCTTGTTAAGATTTATTATGTTGTTTGTGTTAATACTTGTATGTACGTATGCAGTTGTATGCGTATCTTTTTGTAGTTTATGTTTTACTGAGAGTGTGAATGTTTGACTTTCAGATAACCGCTATTGTATGTTATTCTACGCCAGGAATAAAAGTGAAAGAAGTAGCGCGTGTATTGTATCTTTTTTTCTCGTTGCCCAAGACACTTGTTTGAAGCTGCCCACTACAGCTGTGCAGTAGTGCCATAGTTATTAATCTCTAAAAACAATCAGGCATTATAACACGAAACTACCATACTGGTAGTATTTTCAGATTTTAAATTCATGATTTTTTAAAGTACAGAATTGTCTACCCAAAAAGAGTTTTATTGAAAATAAAAGGTTGAATAACGTTAAGAATATAAAAGCAGGTGATTGTTCAACAGACTTAATCATTTTGAAAAGAAAAAAAAAATCAAAAGGAACTGTCGGGTTTCGAACTCGCGAACGTTAGTTTATGAATCGCTGACGCTACCATTGCACCACTGCGAACTTCGTGTTGTATGTGTCGTAGCTTATTGATATACCCATTCTATTTTTACATCAATCCGAATGTAGCGTCTGTCGTTTTCCTTTCAATATTTATATCTAGATCTAAATTGAATTGGTCATAACTGTTTGAATTGGTCATAACTGTTTAAAAATGTTTTTAATGAAAAAAACAAAACAGTAGAGTCATATTGAGTATGCATAATAAATTGAGCGAAGGATATAGACTTGATCAAGTACTACAATACAGTACTGTAGACTCTACATGCAAGATTCTACTTATAAACAAGAATGTAGATTTTATATCTCTATACAGTAATCATGCAAAGAATAAATGAAATATTTACCCTGCGATCTGTTACAATCTCCGTGGACCAGGAAGCTACATTTTACCGAAAAAGTATCGATTTGTTGACAGTTGCCACAGACGCTTCGTGTTTACAAAAATGGTGGAGAGACGAAGCTAAAGATGCTGATCAAAGATCGAAAAGAGTAATTGATTGCGTGAAACAAACTAAAGATTTGAAAGACGTTTTGTTTGAACGTAAAAAAGGATAAAACAGCCTATAAAATGTGTTTATTAATGAAGTATTGACGGAAAATAGTCCAAATATGGACCTACAAAGTATGGGAGAGGTCTCTTTGAAGCAAATATTTCACTAGGTCCGCATTCTCTGACCACGATGAATTTACACTTTTTGTATACCGTTTTCATTCTTTATTATATCAACGAATTTTCGTTTTGGTCAGAACATGCGGACCATATCAAAATCGTGTCCAAATGCACAAATTTGTGTCAAAATACCAAATTTTCAGTAAACATTGGGTTCTTAGATGTACAATTACTACTCAGAAAATAGTCCGAATTTTTTACTTTAACTTGCTAGTAAACGAGTAAAGGTTGCTTGTCAATATAACAATACAAAAATGTCAGAATTTTTATTTTGAAAGTTCGTTAAAACATGGGGCCATATCCAGGATTCGTGACTTTTGCCCTTATCCATAATCATTTATTTCTACGAAAATCAAGTATCACCGACAGACATATTTGGGAAAAACATTTACAAATCACAGATCATTTACGGAATATATAAGAAAATGTGACATCATATCGGATCATGAATTATGAACGGAAAAATTATGCAAATCACTGACTGACGTTAGAAATTCGTAATTCCATGCTCCTCGTGAAAAAGGTCTACTGAACATATTACATAATATGAATACATGTATGTAACAAATAAACTTGCACGCGTGTTCATGTATAAACATGGCAAAGTATATATAAGCTAAATTCTATTAATCTATAGTTAATCATTCTACGTCGATTGCATGATTAAGTTCCTGCAACTCATTATTACTGGAAATATGATTAGCAGTTTTATCAGAATCCACTTTTGAACATGGAATGAGATAGAAATGAACTAATCCGATTCAGTATTAAATAACTTAACTCTCACACCTTCAATATTTTTCATTTCTTTCTGCATATGAACTACACTGTCCAATATTTCAATACCCTCATGTCGTATTTCCATGCGCGTTGCCAATCTGGCGTTGTCGTCTGCTGCCCTTTTAAAGATCGGTACCAGACTGCGCAAACGTTCCATAGCAATTAATCGCTGCACTGGCGTTCCATAATTCTCGATGACATCTTTTTCAGATTTGCTGAATCTCATAGCCTCTTGTAGGCTCTCGCACTCTGTAAGTGTGTTTCTTTGACTACACGTTAGCTTTGATTTTGACATATCACGAAATTCGCTACCAAAAAGCTCGTATTGCATTTCGGTCATTAACAAATCAACTTCGTTACGGAGCGCTTTCAAACGTACCTGAAAATTATCGACAGTATCCCCTACCGTTCGTATGTCTTTTCTCATGGCATCCATTGTACTCTCTAGCTTTTGATGGATTCCATTAAGCTCCGCCTGGACGCCGGCTTCATTCTGCGCTACAGCGCCCTCTTTCGCAATGGAATCGATTGTCACAACAGAACAACCCCATCGATGAGCACCTGCTCTACATTCTTCGCACAATACTGCTGTATGTTCCATGCAATAGAACTGTAAAGTTTTTCCCGAATGCGTCGGACATATTTCTATTTGTCTGCACTCTTCAAGATCACGTGGGTTGATGGACCTTTGACCATCTACTACGTCAGCAGCCTCAGTGGCTGTAGCATTAGCGGCATGACTTTCAAGTTTCTCGATAAAGCCTTTTATGGCCCAGTTTGTCGGCAACTGCTTAGCCCATTCTGCTGGCGCACAATTATTTGGCGGTGTCGTCTGCTGTCGGCATTCTGGACATACGATCGAATTTGGACGCCTTTTAATATTGGCAGCGTTTATATTTCCTTGGATACACGCCTCACAAAACGTATGAAGGCACACAAGAGCCTTTGGTGACTTAAAAATATCCAGACATATAGAGCACTTCAAATTCTCGCAAAATGACATGTTTGCAATATCCAAAACGTTTTCAGAAAGCGATGCCATTCTACTGAATAGTGTTTCAAACTGCTATTCATTACATGTATAATATTAAAGATGTCTACTTGTAGTTTATATCACTAGGTATAAGTGTTTACTAATAGTTGTTTTATACACGACTGCATCTTCCTGGTCGGATTTGATTGTTTTATTTGCAAACTTGGCTAAATGTAACATATAGATAAAAGGTAGATAATTACCGCAAAGATGATTGGCCTTCAATCAAACATTGTCAATAGTTCGTTGTGTCATCTGATTAGATTTTACATTGTTTATATATTTACTTACTTCACGCCTATTGTTGAAAACTTAACCCAAACGTAAACTAGGATTCTGATGCCTTGTCTGACTTCTAATCTGACCAGCGGCCCAATATCAAATGTGAACACATCTTAGAGTCTGGTACATTCGCATTCGTTTTCGAAATAACTTCTGTTGACCTCGTGCTATCGTTAATTATTGTCCATTTAAGTTTAATTTTCCGAGATTTTAAATATGCAATATGGCAAATGTACTGTCCACTATAAATATAATAATACATGTATAACTTTCAAGAAATATATTCTCTCTGTTCAAGAAGTTCTTTATGGCAAGCCGTTTTATTATTAATTCTGTGACTAAAGGACAAGTTTATAAACTATCAATTTATAAACGATATATACATGTTCGCAATCAGAAAGACCATCTGAAAGCTCCCTTTCGTTTAATCACGGCTATACATAGACAGTATGACCAGTGTGATAGTGAAGGTTTTTCTTTATAGGTAGCCATGCAGTTCAATTCATTGAATACGTTTGTTTTGTATATCAAACATAAGTAACGATGGTGCCATTGATATTGATGTTTTGCCATGTTGTTATTGTTACACCAAACTTTAAAGTTATTCTCATTATCTTGAAGAGATTTATGTGGTACTACCTAAGCAATAGCCTGTGTCCTTCAATTATAATTTTAAAACCAGGTTAACATCAATTAATGCTCTAGTGCTAACATTGGAACATTTAGTTTCTTTAAAACGGAACACCATTCGCGTAGTAACGCTTGCATGTGTTTGTCAAATCATTACGGCTAGGTGTCAAGTTTGTACCATTAGTATTCGTGAGGTAAGTGCCCTGAAACGCTGGGATGAGAATTAATCGTCTGTATGCGAAGGAGGGGTAATCCTGAATCGTTTCTGTTCTAAGTCATGCAAGAATGTTGGCAACTTGGCATTACGTTTGATATTTTACACAAGAGTTGTAATCCTTCAGCTACACGCACAAGACACACACTGTATATGTATGATACTTTGTACTGTTTATATTATCGAGTGTTGGAGGAATTTAGTTGTAACTGCACGAACCATTTTATACGCATGTCCATAGACGGGACGTATGTAGGAACACATGTGGTGACGTGACGAGGGCAGCAACGACCAGAAACATTGTCCGCTCTCTTAGTCGTAAAAGTTTTCCGCCGATCTTCACTGGGCTTGATGAACATTCTTGTGGACATCTCGACAAAATTAATTAACCAGCAAAATCACTTGTGACACGTCTGGATTATGGTCCTTGAGTAATCACAAATTGACCAAATTAGCATGGAAGATTAACCAAACCTTGAAAAAAATGTTTGTGGGCATGATATATGTTTATTCTATGTTTTTTGGAGGTTTATCGAAATATAACGGTGGATTATATTTCGATAAACTCACTGTCCACGCAGTGAAAATTATGAAAATCTGTTACCCGGATTAACGACAAAAAGTATACCGAGCGTAATAATTGCCGGAAACCATATGACGATGACGTCGTTAAAATGACGTCATACTTGCGATGCTTTCTGGTAACGTTTCCCGCGATTTTCGACATTTTATTGAAATAAACTCAACAAAAGTAGAGTTTGAGACATAAAATAAACAGAAAAATTGTAGGTATCGGTGTCATATCACGATAATTTCACTTGTGAACACCAAAAGTAGTTATATTTACTCGTGGCTGCGCCACTCGTGATAATATCACTTTTGGTGCCCACACGTGATCTTACACCGAAACCAACAAGTATCCTCTAAATCTAGGTCAAGTTTGATAAACAGCGTAACAACCTCAGACATTTCTGGATCATAACCCTTGAATTATTCAAAGTTACTAAATTTAGCCTAGGCCGCTCTCGAAAGCGAACACTTTTTCATCCGATCTTCACCAAACTTGGTCAACATCTTTGTTGGCATCAATCTCGACCAAGTTCGATAATCAGTGAAATCGCCAAAGACGCATATGGAGTCTAAAAAATTGATAAAATTAGTCTTGTCTGCTCTTCAGCACGAACAATTTTCATGCAGTAAATTTGACCAGAATGCTTTTATGCACACTATCCCGGCCATAACCATCTCCATAGCTGTAGTCACTCAGGAGTTTTTGGCCCTTTAATTAAATGATTTATCCAGAGAGTTTGACCCTTTTTTGGGGGGATAAAATTTGACAAATAATTTATCCGATCACGAATCGTAACACTTTCAACAAATAATACTCTGATTACCACTCGATCTACCTTTGTGACAAGTTGCCACTCTTGTTATATGTGCAATGTTAAGTACAGTCAAACCTTCAAATAAACACACTGTCTGGAAGACATTCACGCGGCGGTCTTTGATATTTCTAACATAGTTAACTAGTTGAACTACAGTAGAACCTAGAAATTCCGGACGGTCTTCGGCGGGGAAAAATTGACCGGTTTTCCGCGGTGGCCGGATTTTCGGGGGATGACATTTTGTAAGTAACGAACTGTGCACTGTCTGTCACCTCTCAGTAGGCATTCACGGGTCATAGTGACCTTTATTTGCAGGTGGTCTTCAGCATAGGTTTAACTGCAAACAAGTTTGGAATAGTTTCTTTCAAATCTGTCGGAACGAGCGGCAAGGAAAAACAATCTATCTTTCCCGCAAATCACTTTAACTTCAGGATACAACTCTATACGATTTCTTTAAAACATGTCAGTCAAATGGTATTTTCTCAGCTTAAATAAATGTAAAACTTTCTAATCATATACATAAACTATTACAAAGAGACATGATAAAATTGAATATTCTTAACAGAAGAATAATTCATAAGCTTGCAACTAGTTAAGTATGTATAAGGACCAGTGGATATTTTTATTTGCTTAAACCTTCCGCTATGGCATGTGCTCTTTTATGTTTCAATATTATCTTAAGTCCCATTAAGTTCTCTTCGTTAGGTCCTTTAACTGTATTTGATTTAACAGTTTTCTATTTAACGATGTAATTATTTGCCAATGCATTAATCAATTTAAGATAACTCGTGACATTGTTCAAATGTTTATATAATGTTCACATTGTAACCTTCTTCAGCAGGAGTTGCTATGTTGGAATAGTTTTATTTCAAGGGATGGTATAGACAAACAATGCTCTATAGGCCGTGTCTGCAAGTTTAGTTTACTTGAAAGCAACGGTAAACGTTGAAGAGAACGCGTGAGTCATGCGTCATTTATTGTTGTTGAGTTATAGTTTATGTTGTGCAACTATGAAAAAAACAACCTTGCATTACGTCTCTGGTAGAGATTGGGTTATGACCGCCATCGGGGCTTGAACCTACGGTCCTGCAGTTAATTGAAAGACATCTACTGACACCAAAAAGAAACTGTGCTCTTGTTTAAGAAATAAAAGTTCTATCCTTTGTGAAAGAAATATAGGCAAATTTGGTATCAAAATGTTTGGAAATCTTTTCTTTACACGATGCCTTATTTTGGAATCAAATTCGGGTAATTATTATTGCATTGTTTTACGCTTGAAAGAAGTAGGGGTTAAAAGAAAAAGTTGCAAATCTGTATTGTTTTCTAAATGCTTACTTAACTTCAGGTATTTGTCAAGAAATATGGAAATCAATGACTATATGTTATGTCCTCCTCTTCTACGGATCAAAGCAAGTAATCTCAAACGCATTGACCTGACGAAACGTCCTATAACGTTGTAGGGTACGTCATGTATGTATCCTGACGTGCCGTTGTCACCTTCGGCCAGCCGGATCGTGGAAGATCTCTTACGCTTCCGTTGTGACGGTAACGTTGTCGAAGATTCATGATGTTATTTCTGTGGCATTAAACTGCCTAGCGACGTCAGAGACTCTGACGCCGAATGCAAGTTGCAGAAGTGCATGAATTCGTTCATTTTCTTGAAGCCGTGACATCAGGTTAATGAGTTAAATTCAAATGTACCGTGATTTAATTATTGCATAGCCAGTAATAAAACGGTCAGTGACAAACATGTTGCACGGGTAGCACGTGCAAACAGTCGCATAATAGCCAATTTCAGTTTGAAGGACATCCACGTGCTTAAATATTGCTTTAGTGCAATGTATGGAAGATTATTTTTCACTCATGATAGTAAAGTCTATCTTTTTAAACTTAGTAGCGAACACGTTACGCTCAATATAAACGTGCAAAGATTCTTTTTGGTGTCAGTAATTGTAACCAATTGCCATCCAAGTTCATCCTTGACTGTGTGCTTTCTCAAATTAAGGCTTGAGGCCAACAAAAAAGAATTTTCAAAGACAATCTTCCTTCACGATTGGGTGGTTTTGAAACATATTTGAAATATAAATCTTTTATGAAATTCATTTCAAAGCACAGCAGTCAAAATCAATTATTTTGATCGGAAGCATGAAAACAATTATTTTAATGTATTTAATGTATGCATGTACCTCTTTACTTCTCAGAATCAGAGAAACGACTTTTGGTTTGTAAAAGTATATTCCTTATTTCGTGGTTTGAAAGTAAATTATCTCATATAGCTCAGCTGTTATTAACCGGTTTAAAGAACCCCGCTCGTTATACTTTCTTGTCAGCTATAACTATGCATGAATAAATCTAACTATGTAAATAAATCGTAGATGTAGCTTTACCTTTGTGGTATGCGAATGAATAGGATATTTCAAATTTAATATGCGGATGAAACTTTATACGTCTATCTCCGCGTTCTGCATGAATCAATACTCTTTAGTTGTCGTCTGCAACGCTTCAGAAAACATCAATACATTACTCCCCCTATAAATAGAACAGTCCAAGTTTTTACCTGCTCATTCACCTATGAAAGGTGTATTGTGTTGTAATAAACGAGAAATAAGCGATTGTCATTCAAAAACCGGACTTGTGGAATTTCGCTGGTGTTTATTTTTTCAGTGAAGTGGAATTTGGGAACATATAGGTGTTTAAAATATTTCTGAAAGTTGTGTTGGAATATAAAATGGTGACTTTTTTGATATAACAGCATTCACGTGAGAGCGAATATACAGACCAGGTGAGTTTCTGAAGAGGAAGGGAAGAAAAGTTACGACAAGTTAAACGTAAAATTGTGTAACTGAACAAAAATAGTTTGTATTGTTTACTCCAAACATTCCTTGTTTACGTTGTTTATCAGACAAGAAACAATGGGCCGCAAATTGATATTAATGAATTTTACGAACGTGTTTAAATAATTAATACATGCAGCAGTAAAATAGTTTTTGTTTATACCAGAATATCGCAATAAGCACTTCCTGGAGACAAGGGGTCAAAGTAGCTGTATTCCATCGATGTTGATGCTAAATTCAGAGTGGTCGCCAGCGATCATGGCCGGAATATAATACGGTACAACATCCGGGACACGCTTCTAGCACTGTACCCTGCGTAGTGTCTCGTTCAGCGCTTTTAGAATATTTTCTGTCTGCCATCGTTACGTTAAGCTTCATGTGCTACCCATATGTACGCGATGATTTCTATAATAATTTAGTTAACAGTGTATAGAGATACCATAAGGTGGGTTACAGTTGACTCGTATTTATTAAAAGCAATCACTATAAGACCTATAAACACACCTGTATATATCATTGTGTATATTGGTCCGCGCTACAAAACACATAAATCTCCCCGTCAGAAGGATGAAACCACTGAACCAGAGACACCAGGTACTAACCAAGGAAGGGGTTCGCTCTATTCGATGTTATGGAGCGGAGTCCGAACCTGGATGTGATGCCTCCCTTATTGACCAAGTGTAATAAACTACACTATAGTTGCATCAGGCATCCGCCCGAAATTCTTACGTAATCTAGCAAAGTTCATTGTATAAAGGTGCTGTGTCACCTTCAGGCCATGAGAAAAATCGGTAAACGTTTCTGTATCCATCATAAGACCATAATACCCCTTATTAAACAACGTTTTATTTCTTCGTTGCTAAATGATGCATATAGTAAAATGTTGAGTAACAGAGAGTGACTGTTCAGAAATACGCGTTTTGTACATGGGATGAGGTTATGCACACTCTGATCGATCCGCAATTAGTTTCGTGTCAAGTTACTTGAGTGCGATCTTGTTAAGATGCTAACAACATCACCTTTAACTGTCATCTTGTCCGACATGTAATTTCTCACCAGTCGTGTCGATTGGCTTCGTTGATCGGCTGGTACAGCCAATGTCATTAATCAATTTTCACTGTATACATAACGTATACAGGAGTCCCTAACTTGGTAATGAAATTACATTTATTGAACTATGAGAGGTGAAAAATGGAAATTGGACTATAAAACCCTGTCATGTGTTGTTCCTTAGCATAAAAATGTTTATAACATAATATATAACGTGTTGTACTTGTGATGTTAACTGAAAACATGTCTAATTCCATCTGTACCCGTAACATTTCACATACACATGATACATGCACAGTTTAAAAACGAAGGAACATGGTTGATAAAGTGATCGTGACTTTAAAACGGAGATGTATTTAGCTAAAAGTAAACACCGTACAAAGAAGCCCATACATACTATCTTACTAAATGCAAATTCCTTGTACAAAGACCTAAGTGACTTTAATCTGGTCTACGAGGTCAAACGGCCATTATTCTATGCCATGCTATACAAAAACTATACTAATCATATATAATATCACCAGAACAAAGAATTACATGTTATCTTATTTCAGAAATCAGATTGTTAATGTACCAGATAGTCACGGTGTCCCCCTTCTTATATTTCACTTGAAAAGGTAAGATAATACCTAAGTCGAAAACTAATTCCAAATAAGGAATTATAAACCGCAGGTAATTCAGTGTGTAACTATTCACAGTATCCTTGAAAAAACCGACGACCGAATTACATATGTGGGCCGTTGATTTAATCTTTTAGACCCTGCTGTCGACAAATCTTTTAATATCAGTGAAGATCATGATCTGACCAGTGAAGACCATGATCTGATCAGTGAAGACCATGATTTGACCAAGGAAGACTATGATCTGATCAGTGAGGACCATGATTTGGCAAGTGAAGACCATGATCTGATCAGTGAGGACCATGACTTGGCAAGTGAAGACCATGATCTGACAAGTGAAGACCATGATTTGATCATTGAAAATCTGATCTGTGAAGACCATGATCTGACAAGTGAAGACCATGATTTGATCATTGAAGATTATGATTTAACCATTGAAGATCATGATCTGATCAGTAAAAATCCTAAACTGACCACTGAAGATTATGATCTGACAAGTGAAGACAATGATCTGATTAGTGAAGACCATGATTTGACCATTGAAGATCATGATCTGATCAGTAAAGATCATAAACTGACCACTGAAGATCATGATTTGACCAGTGAAGACCATGATCTGATCAGTGAAGACCATGATCTGATCAGTCGAGACCATGATTTGACCAGTGAAGACCGTGATCTGATCAGTCGAGACCATGATTTGACCAGTGAAGACCATGATCAGATCAGTGAAGACCATGATTTGACCAAGGAAAACCATGATCTGATCAGTGAAGATCTGATCAGTGAGGACCATGATCTGACAAGTGAAGACCATGATTTGATCATTGAAGATCATGATCTGACCATTGAAGATCATGATCTGATCAGTGAAAACCATGGTTTGATCAATGAAGACCATGATTGATCAGTGAAGACCATGGTTTTATCAGTGAAGATCATGATCTTATCAGTGGAGATCATGATTTGATCAGTAAAGACCATGATATGATTAGTGAAGACCATGATTTGATCAGTAAAGACCATGATTTGATCAGTGAAGACCATGATTTGATCAATGAAGACCATGATTTGATCAGTGAAGACCATGATTTGATCAATGAAGACCATAAACTGACCATGTAGATCATGATACTAACATTTCACAATTCAGACAGTAATTTTCAGACGGTCATCCTTTTAAACGGTTAATGGTTCTATCCAAATTGAGAGTTCGGCGAACCCGTTTTAGAAATATAGCGAGGTAAAGGTTAATAAATTGTTGTTTTTTTTTTCTATTTATACACTGAACCTTCACGTTTTCTATTTCCTTTGTATCACATTACCACCTTACAATTTATTGAAAGCAAGAATGACACGATATCAATACCTTACCTTTTTAGGTATGAGACGCCTAAATACATTTCCATAGACTTACATTATAAGGGTTTCTTCCGGTGCGACTTCCCAAAATCTCACCGACTGCTGAAATGAACTTTATTTTGTAGATTCATCCTAGTCCCACATAAAAATAACAAAATTTATACATGTGATCCAATACTTTATGCCAGTAATTTGGAGCTCAATGACACCACCCCAATTTTGTGGCAGTTTTAGTGGTCACCGACCAAATATGTCAGTATTTTCAAATACCAAATATTTTGATTATAATTTATATCCAGATTTTCCTCTTCATATTTCATTTGTGATCTATCATGCGCGATTATTTCAAACTAATTTTTTCTTGTATGCATCCACTTAGTTTCAGCCAATCAGCAATCAAACACATAGTGTAGGTCCGCATGTTCCCTAGACAAAATCAACTGCTTCCGCTTTTCACCGATTTAGGGGTCTCATACCTATGTTACTAACATTATAAATATAATATTTTATGCTAGTCTGGATGTATTTACTAAGTGTCAAATCATTACGAGAATATGAAGAAAAATAAGTAATTGCATATGAATTGAAATAGATCGACTGAGGCTGTTTAAAAACAAGATATTAAATTTTGCTTCTCTTTATGTAATGAAGTTTCAACGCCATTGATGTCAGATGTCACATACATCGTAAACGAAAATGTTGGGCGTGTACTTTTTAAGCGACATTTGGATTTGGATTCTCCATAGACGAGTTTCCTGTCTGTTAGCAACAAAACGTACCATATATACCTATGTGCGTCAGACCCAGTGCAAGCAAGTGATACAGGGGTGTTTCTCTTTATTTTACACCCGTGCAGTCCTAACCTGTATTTCGGGAGTTATTCTTCTTAACGCCTACTATCAGTGTTTATTTGCTAAATAAGCCCATAGTTCTAGGCTGAAAGGTCTGCCTCATACTTAGTGCTGGCCAGGGAATCTGGGTCTTGTCCAGCGATAGTTAGTGAATCCGGACTATCTCCTTTGTGCCATTGTCAAGTAAACCAGTCAGTGAATCCGGACTATCTCCTTTGTGCCATTGTCAAGTAAACCAGTCAGTGAATCCGGACTATCTCCTTTGTGCCATTGTCAAGTAAACCAGTCAGTGAATCCGGACTATCTCCTTTGTGCCATTGTCAAGTAAACCAGTCAGTGAATCCGGACTATCTCCTTTGTGCCATTGTCAAGTAAACCAGTCAGTGAGTCCGGACTATCTCCTTTGTGCCATTGTCAAGTAAACCAGTCAGTGAATCCGGACTATCTCCTTTGTGCCATTGTCAAGTAAACCAGTCAGTGAATCCGGACTATCTCCTTTGTGCCATTGTCAAGTAAACCAGTCAGTGAATCGGAATTCTCCACTGCTTAGTAGTTCGTTCTGCGAAGTTTCAAACAGAGAATAGACACTCCACATTGCTTTACGCCCAGTACTGACCAGTGGATCTGGACTTCCCTCCGCTTCATGCCTATAGTACAATGTACGAACCAGATAATGATCTCCGACAGTTATGATCAGAAAGTGATTTTCGAGAATATCCCCGTAGATGTTGATGTATATATTCTTTCTGCTTCACGAGTGTTTCAGGCCTTCCAAAGTTATGCTAGCAAAAATATTCAAAATCTCGCCTTGAAATGTAATCGCAGTGCACATTATACCCTGCATCAACCATTTGTATGTTTCACTCGCCCACGCCGAATGATTCATTTGTCCCCCCAAAAAATAATTCTTTAAAAATGAGTTGAAATGGTTCTCTGGTTACCTAAATATAAAGACTGCATGTATCACGATTTTAAAAAATTAGTGTGATAATTCAGTATTAAAATGCACAAAAGACAGAAACGGGCTGTTATTTGAATACACCTCTTAACACAAGTTAAAGCTTTTAATATACAGATAATTTTCTTTGGTTGCTATCGACACGAATGTGATTTGCACCATTGCCCATTCATTTATCACAATTTACCATCTCAACATATTCAACACCTACGATATTCGGCTTTAAAGTAGACGGGGGATATTAATAACATGCTGGATACTTACACTTTGGAATTTGTAGTTAAAATCGTTAGATCTCGTTTACATGCATAAATACAGTCAACTTTTACAGTTTATATATTGAAATGCTATTAATGTTTTAAAGTGTAAAGCATAGATTTCAGATATAATTCTGCGACAAAAACTTTTCAATATTATACTTATACAAGGGGTTTAAATACTCTCTCAATGGTATTGCGTTTTATTGAGGAATACCTTCTTACATGAATTACACAATCAATGACATTGTGAGCTTATAAACTGAAACACCTGATATTCTTTCTCCATTTCATTGAAATCACATCCACAGCGTTGTCACATACAGTAAGTGTTACTGTATGATAATAGTTTTGCGCAAAAATAAAGTCGGTACGCAAAATAGTTTTGCCGCATACAATAGAGTTGCCGCATACAATACAGTTACCGCATACAATAGAGTTACCGCATACAATAGAGTTGCCGCATACAATAGAGTTACCGGCAGCATACAATAGAGTTAGACCTTTTTGTACAAAATTTCTGCTTTTATCCCACTCCATCTTCTCGGAATATGAAGACTCAGTATAATTATGCTCTGAATATTCTAGAAACAACGATGGTGCTTATGGCCGTTCTTAGCCTTGTAAGGGGCTGCAATGTAAAGCCAATAAGATATTTTATGGTGTTTACATTTAGGTTTTGACATATTGAAGTTGACGAATTATATTATGTTACATTAAGTTTTGTCATATATATGATTAATGATTGAAAACAGTGATGAAGGTGTTATTAAACTCACCGAGCGACTCGTTTTGATACAGACCCATCAAGATCCGTGTAAATTGTATTACGTGAGACTGGAAGCATTGCAAAAATGTGTGCAGATCAACATCCTGGTTGGATATTTGATTTCACTTCGCACCTTGAGTGTACTATTTTTTTTTAAATCATTTATTCTGTGTATAACTTTGAAAACTTATATGAAATACTGAAGGACATAATTCAACAACGGCGGGTTCTCACTCTCGAAATTGTATATAAAATAGCATGTAAACGTTTATTTCCTCTGATTTCAGGTGAAGGTTACGGAAGGATACTGTTAGTCTAACGGGATCCGTCAAAATATGGCGACAATGGCCGAATCCGATTCAGCTGAGAGGGGTTTCCGGCGCCTCTCAGTCATCTTTCATCCACCGGTCCTAGACTCTCATAAGTGTTTCCGGTGCAAGGACACAGTCTACCACGCAGAAAAAATGGGTCCAGTCCATGAGGTCATGTTTCATAAACACTGTTTTAAGTGTGTTGCTTGTGATCAACATCTGACAATGAAGAATTATTTCTCTAGTCAGGTAGACCCCGAAGACAGGGAACTTTATTGTTCGAATCACTACCCGCGCGTTGGTGCGGCGAAGTACGGACAGAGCGCTATTGGTATCCGAGGTCCTGTAAAAGCTCAAGAAAATTACAGGAAAATGAGCAAAAAACTTGATAATCAAGTACGAAAGCCTGGAACTATTCGTATACCATCTTACGACGCGCAGGCAATTGCTATTAAACGTATTTTGACATCACCGAAGGCGCAAGAATACACAGCTGCAATGAATGCGCAGGCGCATAAGAGTCTGCCTCCGGACGCCATGGGTATCAAGCAGCCGTTAGCCGCTCAGAAACTTAGCAAAATCTACCAGCCAAATGTTCAAGGACATCACTATCAACCAAAGGTAACCAGCATTTATACATTTATCATCTCAATCTACCCGTGCATTATTAGGACCGGACCGTTACGGCTTGCAAGCAAGCACTGCATATTAGCGAAACTTACCTTTCAAATACTTGGTGTAGTCTATAAAGACATAAAGACATAAAGGCATGTCGATTGCTATCATTCAAATGTTGAACAAAATGTATTTCTCCTTTTAAATTTGTAGATTTAACAAACTCTAGCATTGAAAACATGTCTGTTCCTTAGTTAAGGCGCTTAAGTAGCTAAGTATAATATTACAAAACCAATGGCCCACTTTAACCCGTTTTTTCACTATCGACATACCAAAGTTAAGTAATATTGCATACACGCTGTGTATTTTTTTAATGTGTTATTTAGCGTTAAACACTCTTACGTCGGAACGGGCAAAGTCTTTTTGTTAGATGTCTGCCGTTTTTGTGATGATTTGGCAACTATGGATTAGTGAAACAGGAATTTTCACACATTCGGTTGTTGATAATAAATAACCAATATTTAAATCGATTTACTGATTTTACAGTGATCGGTAATGAACAAAGACGCGAAATCAAAAGAATTTCTCAATAACGTATCTACATGTATATAGTAAATGTACTTGTAAGAGTAGACTATTAACATAGTCTTTTTTTCCAGAGTCCAATGCAGTGGTCTATCATAACTTGAATCCCCCATAACACTTCACCAAAAGTATTGTATGGTCTACCATAACGTGTATCCCCAATATCCCTTCACCCATGCAATAGCATGGTCTACCACACCTTGTATTTCCCCTTAACACTTTACCCGAACATTGCATGGTCTACCACATTTTACATCCCCCATTACACTACACCCATGCCATAGCATGGTCTACCACACCTTGTATTTCCCCCAATAATTCTTCACTCTTAACACCACATTTGCCATTGCATGTTCTACCACAACTTGTATCCCCCTTAACACTTCACATTTGCCATTACATGTTTTACCACAACTTACATCCCCCATAACACTTCACATTTGCCATTGCATGTTCTACCACAGCTTGTATCCCCCTTAACACTTCACATTTGCCGTTGCATGTTCTACCACAACTTGCATCCCACTTAACACTTCACATTTGCCATTGCATGTTCTACCACAACTTGTATCCCCCTTAACACTTCACATTTGCCATTGCATGTTCTACCACAACTTACATCCCCCATAACACTTCACCTATGCCAACTTGCATCCCCTATATAACACTTCACCTATGCCAACTTGCATCCCCTATATAACACTTCACCTTTGCCAACTTGCATCCCCTATATAACACTTCACCTATGCCAACTTGCATCCCCTATATAACACTTCACCTATGCCAACTTGCATCCCCTATATAACACTTCACCTATGCCAACTTGCATCCCCTATATAACACTTCACCTATGCCAACTTGCATCCCCTATATAACACTTCACCTATGCCAACTTGCATCCCCTATATAACACTTCACCTATGCCAACTTGCATCCCCTATAACACTTCACCCCAAGAATTATATGGTGTACCGCAACTTTCATCCCCCATAACACTTCATCTAAACTACTACTTGCTCTACCACAACTAGAAATGCAAACAACGGTTCACCCAAGCCATTGCATGGTCTACCATAGTTTGCGCACATCCATTGCACTACCGTACCATTGCCTCTTCCAACACAACTCTGTACATGTACAGGAGAGTTTTTTTACAGACTTTCATCGGAAAAGATTAGTTAACCCTCCTCTATGGTCGGGTGGTTAAAGTCGCTAACTTGATAACACTAAATCTCTCACTGATTAGGGGTCATGGGTTCGGACCTCGCTACCTACCTGACCTTCAAGCAACCAAAATACGACTAACACACCGGGAAAATCATAATTACCATTTGGAATATTATGGTGACTGACACCCATCTCAACATTTCGCCTTGTAGGTCAAATGAAGCCGTAGGTGGGAAACATTTTATTTAGCTTTATTGAAATGTGTTAGACATTTAGAAAGCCATCTTGAATGATGCGTAGCGTGACTGTGCAAACCCAATAAATACATTTAAAACACGCATAATAAAACGTTAATATATTTTGCCTACAAATGGGACCCAAAATAGTTTTTATAGAGATTCCACAAAACGTGTCGTAACATTATTCATAACTTTATTTAATTAGGTATGAAGTGAATTTGTAGGTAAAAAAGTTTATGAATATTAGAAATCATTGGTATTACAGTGCGTGTGAAAAGTGATGAGATGCGTATAAATGTGTATTAATGTTTAAATATATGATGTTGTTGTTGTAGGAGTTAAACGCCCACTCCAACCGTAATTTTGGGGATATCAGCAGGCTGACAGTTTACTTAACAATCGTTTCTTGGAAGAATCAGTATTAAACTCCTATCCTTCGTAAGAAACTGCCAACTTTCTCGAACCCATGACCCCAACCAGTGAGAGGTTATAGTGATTTCAAGTCAGCGACTCTAACCACTCGACCACGGAGGCGGACATTAAAATAAATGTTTTAATTTGCAAACAGGGCAACGTCCTTTAAACATATTCAGGATAATACGTACAGCAAGATGTGCAAACTCCTTTACTTTTAGGCTAACGCTTTGGGTAACCCACTAAGACGGACAGACAGTCATCTGTTTATCAGAACGCTATAGTATGTAGCTAAACCAAACGAAAAATTCTTATTCTGAATGTTCAAGTTATGTTTGGACAATTTTCCCACCCCTACCAATCTCTTAACTAAGATTCAACATGAATGTTGTTTTAATTGTAATTAATTATATTTCATAAATGGACCCACAGTTCCCGGCGTCATTACAAATTTCAGGAAACTTTGAACAAAATGTGCAGCTCCTTAGTTTGCTTACAGAACCAAGGTCAGGATATCAGTTCAGTTTTTTTGTATCTTGTCTTATTATAACATGACAGTTATTTGGTGTCCACACTCTATATTTCATATCGAATTGAGCTTTGGGTTCAATCTCACAGTCAAACTTAGTCAAAGATTTCAGTATGTCGGGAAGCTAAGTTGGCTGTCGCTCATCGCTGAAGATGCGGATTCGAGCCTCACTGAGGTCACGACCGCATCTCCACATATGACAACAGTACTAGTTGTCTTTAAACTCGAGCTTTTTTTTTTAATTAAAAAAAAAAAAAAAAAAAAAAAAAAAAATAAAAAAAAAAACTTTTTCCCTATGGGCGCATTTAAATTTGTTCTTTATATCCGGAGTTTGTAATATCCGTGTAACATTTTCATGTAAGAATAAAGTAGGAAGAACATCGGGTCCAGAAAATATGTTGGTTATATCCGGATTTTCGTAATATACGGATTCGTTATATACGGAATTTACTATACTTACAGTATGTGTGGTTGTTTTCTTTAAGCCCTTTCCCAGCCTCCCGCATGTCAAACTTTTGTTGGTTATTTGCCGTGGCGTAACCATTTGTCTATAAATATAGTATATACATTGTAGATATAATCTACATGGTAATTAAAGTCATGCAAACTTCATGAATTGTTAACGTTAATGACGGCTTTATCGACCAGTGACTTGAAATTAATTACCATAGATATCTTTACGGTATGCTGCGCCTTTTAAATGATAAGGATATATTAATTGTTCAGATGCGGATTTGCAATAATTGTTCGGTCATAAAAAAGAACAAAGCATCCCGGAGAAGTAACAGAACCAGTCTTTGCATATTTATACAACTAGACATGCACGAAATTCAGTTTTGCATGGCGGTTTTTTTCCCCAGGCATTTTATAGATGTTTTGTCAGTTTAACTTATTGCGTGAATGTAGCAATGGTCTTTATTAAAATTAATAGTCAACATATTGAGATATACAGACCCTAAATGACAACATAACTTGAATTCAGCACAATGTTCATATCTTGTAGGAAGCTAACATTGCATGACAATTTTCTATTCATTGATATGTAAGCGAAAACAACAACATAATGTACTAGAAAATACGTCGACAGGCAATGCAGAATGTCTGTTTCAGAAATACATGCACCTATATATTTATTATTTACATTGTTCGAAAGCGTGTAAGGCTGTAGGCATTTGAAATTCTTTTTAAATTTGCAAAGCCATGGCTCGGAAGAGTTTTAACCAATTGACAGTGCACGCCTAATCATGTCTGTGTACTGCGAGATGCTCGATCACTATGCCATAAGGGAATAATGGTTTCCATCTGGACACTATTGCCATTTCTATACAGAATGTTTCCCTAAATTATCAGTTCTACGCACACTTTGCCGCGCAAATATTGTATTCGAGGTTTGTAGTAATCTATATCATTTTAAATTATGTGCTTGCTAATTAGCTCGACTTTTCGAAGAAAAGGGGAGCTATCCTACTCGCCCCGGCGTCGGCGTCGGCGTTGGTGTCACACCTTGGTTTCGTACCACCCCACTTTATTTCAAAAGTATCAGAGGTATGGCTTAGAAACTTACCATACTTGTTTACCATCATAACCTCCATCTACAGACAAGAGTACATAACTATGTCAAGGTTTTTGACAGAATTATGGCCCTTTTTTGACTTAGAAAGTGTATTGAGCTTGGTTAAGTTTTTCGTACCACCTCACTTTATTTCAAAACCATTAGAGGTATTGCTTTGAAACTAATCATACTTGTTCACCATCATGACCTACATCAACAGACAAGAGTACATAACTCTTTCAAGATTTTTGACAGAATTATGCCCCTTTTTGACTTAGAAAATACATTGAATATGGGTAAAATCCACTTATTGCCTTAACCCTTTGAGATACTGCTTTGAAACTTTGAATGCTTGTTTACATTATTACCCCCATCTGTAGGCAAGAGAAGGTAACGCTGCCATGGATTTGTTTGAAAAATTAAAGCCCTTTATCGACTTAGAATCTTGGTTAAGTTTTTCGTACCAGTCCACTTTTTGACTAAACAGTTTGAGATATTAATTTGAAAGTTGGAATACTTGTTGACCATCATGATCCCCAATCGTGGGCAGGAGAAGGTAATTCTGTCAAGGATTTTATTTGAATTATGGCCCTTTTTGACTTAGAAACTCAGTTAAAATTTTCATTCTTGTTGACTTAACCATCTGAGATATTACTTTGAAAGTTGGAGTACTTATGTACCATCATGAGACCTATCTTTAAACAAAAGAAGACAACTCTGTGAAAATGTTTTTTGATTTTTACTTAGAAATTCCTAGTTAAAGTCTTTTTTGCCCTTAACTGTCAAAGTTTTGTTTTTATTGGCAAGCACTAAAAGTCGAGCGCTGTCCTACTGACAGCTCTTGTTTTTTGTTTCTTACAAGATTTTCCTTCATTATATAGACAAAAAGACATGTTAACATATCTGTCTATGATATCTGAACCAATAAATATTTTATTAAACTTTTTAAGCTATCAAGAGATCATCAGAAATGCGTTATATTCTATACACCTTAACATTAGTATATATTGAATAGTTGTATGGTGTTCAAAGTGTATTAATACAAATATATAGCACTTGAAACTGAATATTTATTTAAATTGAATATTGTTGCCTTGATTCTGTTGATGTCTAGTGGACGTAAATTCTTTTATGAGGAGATGGTAATTATGTTGCAACAATTAAATGAATCGTTCATGCTTTTTAATGGACTTTGTCCCGGAGAAAACATGATTCTTTTTTTAAAGTTCTGATGTAAACAGTAACCTGTTGTTGCATGTACAGATAATTTTGTATTCTCATTCATCATTTTACAAAACAAAAGAGGAACATTATTTGTAATGTAATGCAGATAATACAACGGTTGTGTTTGTATTTATAGAGAAGTGGGTGGGGTAATTTTACCCCTTAAGATCATTTAATAAAAGTAATTATTGAAGTAAATGTTGTATTTTATTGTTTGCTTCATTAAAACATTATAAATGCACAAAGGGATTGCAATAGTGGTATGATCATCTTTTTCCAGGTTAATATATAATGTGTTTTGTTATAGATTGTCATAAGTTTAAATTCTGATTAAATAGACAGTGGTGACATTCGGACTACAATTTTAGCAGTTATGCACTTGCCCCAACCTGGGACTGTTATTATATTGAAGAACAGGTATTATTGAAACAATACAGCACCAAAGGAAAACTTTTGCAATTATGTCTAGGTTGACCCCCTTTTCAGGATACGTTGACTGGACTATCCCCAATAACTCTTCACCCTTAACAGTTCACATTTGCCATTGCATGTCTTACCACAGCTTGTATCCCACTTAACACTTCACATATGCCATTACATAGTCTACCACAGCTTGTATATCCCCAATAACTGTTCATCCTTAACACTTCACATTTGCCATTGCATGTTCTACCACAACTTGTATCCCCCTTAACACTTCACATTTGTCATTGCATGTTCTACCACAACTTGTATCCCCCTTAACACTTCACATATGCCATTACATAGTCTATCACAGCTTGTATATCCCCAATAACTCTTCACCCTTAACACTTAACATTTGTCATTGCATGTTCTACCACAACTTGTATCCCCCTTAACACTTCACATATGCCATTACATAGTCTACCACAGCTTGTATATCCGCAATAACTCTTCACCCTTAACACTTCACATTTGTCATTGCATGTTCTACCACAACTTGCATTCCCCTTAACACTTCACATATGCCATTACATAGTCTACCACAGCTTGTATATCCCCAATAACTCTTCACCCTTAACACTTCACATTTGTCATTGCATGTTCTACCACAACTTGCATTCCCCTTAACACTTCACATATGCCATTACATAGTCTACCACAGCTTGTATATCCCCAATAACTCTTCACCATTAACACTTCACATTTGCCATTGCATGTTCTACCACAACTTGCATTCCCCTTAACACTTCACATATGCCATTACATAGTCTACCACAGCTTGTATATCCCCAATAACTCTTCACCATTAGCACGTTACATTTGCCATTACATGTTTTACCACAACTTGTATCCCCCTTAACACTTCACATTTGCCATTGCATGTTCTACCACAACTTGTATTCCCCTTAACACTTCACATATGCCATTACATAGTCTACCACAGCTTGTATATCCCCAATAACTCTTCACCATTAACACTTCACATTTGCCATTGCATGTTCTACCACAACTTGTATCCCCCTTAACACTTCACATATGCCATTACATAGTCTACCACAGCTTGTATATCCCCAATAACTCTTCACCCTTAACACTTCACATTTGTCATTGCATGTTCTACCACAACTTGCATTCCCCTTAACACTTCACATATGCCATTACATAGTCTATCACAGCTTGTATATCCCCAATAACTCTTCACCATTAGCACTTCACATTTGCCATTGCATGTTCTATTACAACTTGTATCCCCCTTAACACTTCATCCCAAGAATAACATGGTGAACCGGAACTTGTATCCCCCACAACACTTCATCTTAACCATTGCATGGTCTAACACAACTTGCACCCCTCATAACACTTCACCCAAACTATTGCAAGCTCTACCACAACTTGAAATGCAAATAAGAGTTCACCCAAGCCATTCATTGCCTCTTCCAACACAACTCTGTACATGTATAGGAGAGTTTTTTTACAGTCTTTCATCGGTAGAGATTTGTTAATCCTCCTCTATGGTCGAGTGGTTAAAGTCGCTAACTTGATAACACTAAATCTCTCACTGATTAGGGGTCATGGGTTCGGACACCGCTACCTACCTGACTCTCCGTACATGACCTTCTAACTACCAAAATACGACTAACATACCGGGAAAAATTATAATTACCATCTGGAATATTATGGTGACTGACACCCATCTCAACATTTCGCCTTGTAGGTCAAATGAAGCCATAGGTGGGAAACATTTTGTTTAGCTTTATTGAAATGTGTTAGACATTTAGAAAGCCATCTTGAATGATGCGTAGCGTGACTGTGCAAACCCAATAAATACATTTAAAACACGCATAATAAAACGTTAATATATTTTGCCTACAAATGGGACCCAAAATAGTTTTTATAGAGATTCCACAAAACGTGTCGTAACATTATTCATAACTTTATTTAATTAGGTATGAAGTGAATTTGTAGGTAAAAAAGTTTATGAATATTAGAAATCATTGGTATTACAGTGCGTGTGAAAAGTGATGAGATGCGTATAAATGACTTGTATTAATGTTTAAATATATGATGTTGTTGTTGTAGGAGTTAAACGCCCACTCCAACCGTAATTTTGGGGATATCAGCAGGCTGACAGTTTACTTAACAATCGTTTCTTGGAAGAATCAGTATTAAACTCCTATCCTTCGTAAGAAACTACCAACTTTCTCGAACCCATGACCCCAACCAGTGAGAGGTTATAGTGATTTCAAGTCAGCGACTCTAACCACTCGACCACGGAGTTTTTTAATTTGCAAACAGGGCAACGTCCTTTAAACATATTCAGGATAATACGTACAGCAAGATGCGTAAACTCCTTTACTTTTAGGCTAACGCTTTGGGTAACCCACTAAGACGGACAGACAGTCATCTGTTTATCAGAACGCTATAGTATGTAGCTAAACCAAACGAAAAATTCTTATTCTGAATGTTCAAGTTATGTTTGGACAATTTTCCCACCCCTACCAATCTCTTAACTAAGATTCAACATGAATGTTGTTTTAATTGTAATTAATTATATTTCATAAATGGACCCACAGTTCCCGGCGTCATTACAAATTTCAGGAAACTTTGAACAAAATGTGCAGCTCCTTAATTTGCTTACAGAACCAAGGTCAGGATATCAGTTCAGTTTTTTGGTATCTTGTCTTATTATAACATGACAGTTATTTGGTGTCCACACTCTATATTTCATATCGAATTGAGCTTTGGGTTCAATGTCACTGTCAAACTTAGTCAAAGATTTCAGTATGTCGGGAAGCTAAGTTGGCTGTCGCTCATCGCTGAAGATGCGGATTCGAGCCTCACTGAGGTCACGACCGCATCTCCAGATATGACAACAGTACTAGTTGTCTTTAAACTCGAGCTTTTTTTATGGGCGCATTTAAATTTGTTCTTTATATCCGGAGTTTGTAATATCCGTGTAACATTTTCATGTAAGAATAAAGTAGGAAGAACATCGGGTCCAGAAAATATGTTGGTTATCCGGATTTTCGTAATATACGGATTCGTTATATACGGAATTTACTATACTTACAGTATGTGTGGTTGTTTTCTTTAAGCCCTTTCCCAGCCTCCCGCATGTCAAACTTTTGTTGGTTATTTGCCGTGGCGTAACCATTTGTCTATAAATATAGTATATACATTGTAGATATAATCTACATGGTAATTAAAGTCATGCAAACTTCATGAATTGTTAACGTTAATGACGGCTTTATCGACCAGTGACTTGAAATTATTTACCATAGATATCTTTACGGTATGCTGCGCCTTTTAAATGATAAGGATATATTAATTGTTCAGATGCGGATTTGCAATAATTGTTCGGTCATAAAATAGAACAAAGCATCCCGGAGAAGTAACAGAACCAGTCTTTGCATATTTATACAACTAGACATGCACGAAATTCAGTTTTGCATGGCGTTTTTTTTCCCCAGGCATTTTATAGATGTTTTGTCAGTTTAACTTATTGCGTGAATGTAGCAATGGTCTTGATTAAAATTAATAGTCAACATATTGAGATATACAGACCCTAAATGACAACATAACTTGAATTCAGCACAAGGTACATATCTTGTAGGAAGCTAACATTGCATGACAATTTTCTATTCATTGATATGTAAGAGAAAACAACAACATAATGTACTAGAAAATACGTCGACAGGCAATGCAGAATGTCTGTTTCAGAAATACATGCACCTATATATTTATTATTTACATTGTTCGAAAGCGTGTAAGGATGTAGGCATTTGAAATTCTTTTTAAATTTGCAAAGCCATGGCTCGGAAGAGTTTTAACCAATTGACAGTGCACGCCTAATCATGTCTGTGTACTGCGAGATGCTCGATCACTATGCCATAAGGGAATAATGGTTTCCATCTGGACACTATTGCCATTTCTATACAGAATGTTTCCCTAAATTATCAGTTCTACGCACACTTTGCCGCGCAAATATTGTATTCGAGGTTTGTAGTAATCTATATCATTTTAAATATGTGCTTGCTAATTAGCTCGACTTTTCGAAGAAAAGGGGAGCTATCCTACTCGCCCCGGCGTCGGCGTCGGCGTTGGTGTCACACCTTGGTTAAGTTTTTCGTACCACCCCACTTTATTTCAAAAGTATTAGAGGTATGGCTTAGAAACTTACCATACTTGTTTACCATCATAACCTCCATGTACAGACAAGAGTACATAACTATGTCAAGGTTTTTGACAGAATTATGGCCCTTTTTTGACTTAGAAAGTGTATTGAGCTTGGTTAAGTTTTTCGTACCACCTCACTTTATTTCAAAACCATTAGAGGTATTGCTTTGAAACTAATCATACTTGTTCACCATCATGACCTACATCAACAGACAAGAGTACATAACTCTTTCAAGATTTTTGACAGAATTATGCCCCTTTTTGACTTAGAAAGTACATTGAATATAGGTAAAATCCACTTATTGCCTTAACCCTTTGAGATACTGCTTTGAAACTTTGAATGCTTGTTTACATTATTACCCCCATCTGTAGGCAAGAGAAGGTAACGCTGCCATGGATTTGTTTGAAAAATTAAAGCCCTTTATCGACTTAGAATCTTGGTTAAGTTTTTCGTACCAGTCCACTTTTTGACTAAACAGTTTGAGATATTAATTTGAAAGTTGGAATACTTGTTGACCATCATGATCCCCAATCGTGGGCAGGAGAAGGTAATTCTGTCAAGGATTTTATTTGAATTATGGCCCTTTTTGACTTGGAAACTCAGTTAAAATTTTCATTCTTGTTGACTTAACCATTTGAGATATTACTTTGAAAGTTGGAGTACTTATGTACCATCATGAGACCTATCTTTAAACAAAAGAAGACAACTCTGTGAAAATGTTTTTTGATTTTTACTTAGAAATTCCTAGTTAAAGTCTTTTGTGCCCTTAACTGTCAAAGTTTTGTTTTATTGGCAAGCACTAAAAAGTCGAGCGCGCTGTCCTACTGACAGCTCTTGTTTTTTGTTTCTTGCAAGATTTTCCTGCATGATATAGACAAAAAGACATGTTAACATATCTGTCTATGTAAATATATTATTAAAGCTATCAAGAGGTCATCAGAAATGCGTTATATTCTATACACCTTAACATTAGTATATTGAATAGTTGTATGGTGTTCAAAGTGTATTAATACAAATATATAGCACTTGAAACTGAATATTTATTTAAATTGAATATTGTTGCCTTGATTCTGTTGATGTCTAGTGGACGTAAATTCTTTTATGAGGAGATGGTAATTATGTTGCAACAATTAAATGAATCGTTCATGCTTTTTAATGGACTTTGTCCCGGAAAAAACATGATTCTTTTTTTAAAGTTCTGATGTAAACAGTAACCTTTTGTTGCATGTACAGATAATTTTGTATTCTCATTCATCATTTTACAAAACAAAAGAGGAACATTATTTGTAATGTAATGCAGATAATACAACGGTTGTGTTTGTATTTATAGAGAAGTGGGTGGGGTAATTTTACCCATTAAGATCATTTAATAAAAGTAATTATTGAAGTAAATGTTGTATTTTATTGTTTGCTTCATTAAAACATTATAAATGCACAAAGGGATTGCAATAGTGGTATGATCATCTTTTTCCAGGTTAATATATAATGTGTTTTGTTATAGATTGTCATAAGTTTAAATTCTGATTAAATAGACAGTGGTGACATTCGGACTACAATTTTAGCAGTTATGCACTTGCCCCAACCTGGGACTGTTATTATATTGAAGAACAGGTATTATTGAAACAATACAGCACCAAAGGAAAACTTTTGCAATTATGTCTAGGTTGACCCCCTTTTCAGGATACGTTGACTGGACTATCCCCAATAACTCTTCACCCTTAACAGTTCACATTTGCCATTGCATGTCTTACCACAGCTTGTATCCCACTTAACACTTCACATATGCCATTACGTAGTCTACCACAGCTTGTATATCCCCAATAACTGTTCATCCTTAACACTTCACATTTGTCATTGCATGTTCTACCACAACTTGTATCCCCCTTAACACTTCACATTTGTCATTGCATGTTCTACCACTACTTGTATCCCCCTTAACACTTCACATATGCCATTACATAGTCTATCACAGCTTGTATACCCCCAATAACTCTTCACCCTTAACACTTCACATTTGTCATTGCATGTTCTACCACAACTTGCATTCCCCTTAACACTTCACATATGCCATTACATAGTCTACCACAGCTTGTATATCCCCAATAACTCTTCACCCTTAACACTTCACATTTGTCATTGCATGTTCTACCACAACTTGCATTCCCCTTAACACTTCACATATGCCATTACATAGTCTACCACAGCTTGTATATCCCCAATAACTCTTCACCATTAACACTTCACATTTGCCATTGCATGTTCTACCACAACTTGCATTCCCCTTAACACTTCACATATGCCATTACATAGTCTACCACAGCTTGTATATCCCCAATAACTCTTCACCATTAGCACTTCACATTTGCCATTACATGTTTTACCACAACTTGTATCCCCCTTAACACTTCACATTTGCCATTGCATGTTCTACCACAACTTGCATTCCCCTTAACACTTCACATATGCCATTACATAGTCTACCACAGCTTGTATATCCCCAATAACTCTTCACCATTAACACTTCACATTTGCCATTGCATGTTCTACCACAACTTATATCCCCCTTAACACTTCACATATGCCATTACATAGTCTACCACAGCTTGTATATCCCCAATAACTCTTCACCCTTAACACTTCACATTTGTCATTGCATGTTCTACCACAACTTGCATTCCCCTTAACACTTCACATATGCCATTACATAGTCTATCACAGCTTGTATATCCCCAATAACTCTTCACCATTAGCACTTCACATTTGCCATTGCATGTTCTATTACAACTTGTATCCCCCTTAACACTTCACCCCAAGAATAACATGGTGAACCGGAACTTGTATCCCCCACAACACTTCATCTTAACCATTGCATGGTCTAACACAACTTGCACCCCTCATAACACTTCACCCAAACTATTGCATGCTCTACCACAACTTGAAATGCAAATAAGAGTTCACCCAAGCCATTCATTGCCTCTTCCAACACAACTCTGTACATGTATAGGAGAGTTTTTTTACAGTCTTTCATCGGTAGAGATTTGTTAATCCTCCTCTGTGGTCGAGTGGTTAAAGTCGCTAACTTGATAACACTAAATCTCTCACTGATTAGGGGTCATGGGTTCGGACACCGCTACCTACCTGACTCTCCGTACATGACCTTCTAACTACCAAAATACGACTAACATACCGGGAAAAATTATAATTACCATCTGGAATATTATGGTGACTGACACCCATCTCAACATTTCGCCTTGTAGGTCAAATGAAGCCATAGGTGGGAAACATTTTGTTTAGCTTTATTGAAATGTGTTAGACATTTAGAAAGCCATCTTGAATGATGCGTAGCGTGACTGTGCAAACCCAATAAATACATTTAAAACACGCATAATAAAACTTTAATATATTTTGCCTACAAATGGGACCCAAAATAGTTTTTATAGAGATTCCACAAAACGTGTCGTAACATTATTCATAACTTTATTTAATTAGGTATGAAGTGAATTTGTAGGTAAAAAATCTTATGAATATTAGAAATCATTGGTATTAGAGTGCGTGTGAAAAGTGATGATATGCGTATAAATGTGTACATTTTGTATTAATGTTTAAATATATGATGTTGTTGTTGTAGGAGTTAAACGCCCACACCAACCGTAATTTTGGGGATATTAGCAGGCTGACAGTTTACTTAATCGTTTCTTGGAAGAATCAGTATTAAACTCCTATCCTTCGTAAGAAACTGCCAACTTTCTCGAACCCATGACCCCAACCAGTGAGAGGTTATAGTGATTTCAAGTCACTCGACAACGGAGGCGGACATTAAAATAGATGTTTTAATTTGCACACAGGGCAACGTCCTTTAAACATATTCAGGATAATACGTACAGCAAGATGTGCAAACTCCTTTACTTTTAGGCTAACGCTTTGGGTAACCCACTAAGACGGACAGACAGTCATCTGTTTATCAGAACGCTATAGTATGTAGCTAAACCAAACGAAAAATTCTTATTCTGAATGTTCAAGTTATGTTTGGACAATTTTCCCACCCCTACCAATCTCTTAACTAAGATTCAACATGAATGTTGTTTTAATTGTAATTAATTATATTTCATTAATGGACCCACAGTTCCCGGCGTCATTACAAATTTCAGGAAACTTTGAACAAAATGTGCAGCTCCTTAATTTGCTTACAGAACCAAGGTCAGGATATCAGTTCAGTTTTTTGGTATCTTGTCTTATTATAACATGACAGTATTTGGCGTCCACACTCTATATTTCATATCGAATTGAGCTTTGGGTTCAATGTCACAGTCAAACTTAGTCAAAGATTTCAGTATGTCGGGAAGCTAAGTTGGCTGTCGCTCATCGCTGAAGATGCGGATTCGAGCCTCACTGAGGTCACGAACGCATCTCCACATATGACACCAGTACTAAACTTTAGTTGTCTTTAAACTTGAGCTTTTTTTATGGGCGCATTTAAATTTGTTCTTTATATCCGGAGTTTGTAATATCCGTGTAACATTTTCATGTTAGATAAAGTAGGAAGAACATCGGGTCCAGAAAATATGTTGGTTAAATCCGGATTTTCGTAATATACGGATTTGTTATATACGGAATTTACTATACTTACAGTATGTGTGGTTGTTTTCTTTAAGCCCTTTCCCAGCCTCCCGCATGTCAAACTTTTGTTGGTTATTTGCCGTGGCGTAACCATTTATCTATAAATATAGTATATACATTGTAGGTATAATCTACATGGTAATTAAAGTCATGCAAACTTCATGAATTGTTAACGTTAATGACGGCTTTATCGACCAGTGACTTGAAATTATTTACCATAGATATCTTTACGGTATGCTGCGCCTTTTAAATGATAAGGATATATTAATTGTTCAGATGCGGATTTGCAATAATTGTTCGGTCATAAAAAAGAACAAAGCATCCCGGAGAAGTAACAGAACCAGTCTTTGCATATTTATACAACTAGACATGCACGAAATTCGGTTTTGCATGGCGGTTTTTTTCCCCAGGCATTTTATAGATGTTTTGTCAGTTTAACATATTGCGTGAATGTAGCAATGGTCTTTATTAAAATTAATAGTCAACATATTGAGATATACAGACCCTAAATGACAACATAACTTGAATTCAGCACAAGGTACATATCTTGTAGGAAGCTAACATTGCATGTCAATTTTCTATTCATTGATATGTAAGAAAAAACAACAACATAATGTACTAGAAAATACGTCGACAGGCAATGCAGAATGTCTGTTTCAGAAATACATGCACCTATATATTTTTTATTTACATTGTTCGAAAGCGTGTAAGGCTGTAGGCATTTGAAATTCTTTTTAAAGTTGCAAAGCTATGACTCGGAAGAGTTTTAACCAATTGTCAGTGTAACCCTAATTATGTTTGTGCACTGCGAGATGCTCGATAACTATACCATAAGGGAATAATGGTTTCCATCTAGATACTATTGCCATTTCTATACAGAATGTTTCCCTTAATTGTCAGTTCTACGCACACTTTGTCGCTCAAATATTGTATTCGTGACAGTCACGCTTTCGGTATTATAATTTACGTTTTCGGTATTAAGTTAGATTGATCTTAGATCAGGTTAACTGTAACAATATTTTGTGGATATATTCCAGTTACCATACTATGGAATTTGAGAAAGTAAACTGATCTGCTAATTTTTTTAAATTTTTTTTTCAAATTTTGTTTATAGTTTCAAGTTTGATTATATATACGGGGTATATACCGGTTCATTGTTGGTCGTTCAATATCAAAATCGCTATACTTTAATCGCTATTCTTTGTCAAGAAATAAGCCGATACAAAACAAGGATGCATATTGAAAAAGTATCGGTTTGTGATTAGACATTTTTGGGTTAACATTATCAACCGATAAAAATTGTCGCAATTCTTTCAAGAAGTGAATCGATACTTTTGCAAAGTAAACGAAGACTGAATTTCAAAGACGAAAATGAGCAAGATTTTCAGTAAAATACCAGAGGTCACATCAACATTGTGCATTCATTAGCACATGTGTGGCACGTGCTCTTGGATGTAGCATTGTTTTCGCCCGCTTACTCGCGGAGAGTCCTTTAATTTCAGGCGTTATTGCGTTAGTAATAATGACACTTGGTGAGCATGTATGACACGAAAATCGTTGTAGCTTTTTATCTCATTTAATAGACAATTTCCATATAAAAAACGTTTTAAACGCCGAAAATAGATGCATAAATATGTAATTTAAAAAACAGATCCGCATGCACGGCTCAGTAATTTTGAAAGACACTACATAAAAAGCTCTGTAAACTGTGCCATGAAAGACATTACCGTCATCATGAGGGATGTTATAAAATTAATTGTTGTGATGTGTCACTTCTGGGTCTGTGCATGTGCTTGCAGTTAAACTACGTATATACGTATAGGCACTTAACATTTTGTTGTTTCCTTGGCGCTGCACATACCTGACCGCAGCAATGAATGAACTAATATATATAAGCTATGCAAATCCGTGCTGGCTTTTTCAAATATTCTGTGAATCTTCACGAAATGCAGGGTTATGTACGTTATATATGCATCGGGAATCCTTAATTGGTTCATTCATGCAAATTTATAAGTTAATGGCTAATTTAACCCCAGCGACAAGTGAGTATGCGTTTCCGACCAGTGAAGGTCATTGTCTGCATATATTATCTATGCATTGTAATACCCTTTGCCAACAAGATCCCCATGAGAGAAAATCTTACCATTGCTTCGCAGCAATATTTAATTGTGTCAGAGTATATACAATTTACCATGTTTATTCGGTTTTGCTGCATGTGTCAACCACTTTTATAAACACTCGCTCTTAAATCCTTCAAACACGAAAAACAAATTCCATTCTTGTTAACGGATTACTAAGTGAATGTTCGGGCCATGTTTACATACCCTTATAGACATACCCGTCGAAACACAATAACATTCTCTGATCTCTTCATTTACGATCGGTATTGTATCTCATTGTAATCGGTCGGAGAAATATTAAATAATTGAAATGAATAATTTTATACATAATAAGAAGAAAGGAGTGAATATACACAGTGTAAAGTAAACACGTGATATTGAAAGCAAAAAAGAAAAAGAAGAAAGAAAACATATCGAGGACCGTCCACTTTTTCTGTACGCCTAAAGTTGTGATCGTTAGACACGATTATTTCCAGTTATAACGTTTTAAGACTGATATCTTGTTTTATTGTTTTCACAATAATGCTAGAGTTGAATGATATTATTTCTAAATCCACGGGGTATTGCGAGTTTTGATATATCGCCTCGTATAAATATCTAAACAATTTCATACGATATTACGTCTTTTTCCACAGCATGCATAAGCGTATATTAAATTTTCTCGGCGTTAATGGGTTTTCTTCTGTCAGTATCTGATTTATTGTATACAGATTCACCATCAAACGATCAGAGATTAATAAGTTAGTACATAAACATATCTGAATCATAGGCACATTTTTATAAAATGTGTAACACATTCAATCCTGGCTAAGTTTGTCGACGTCATGTCTCATTTTGTAATAAGATTTTACCGAAGTAATTGAAGATTAAAGCTAATCGCCAAGTTATATATTGTGGCCTTTTCCGACCTACGATTTTATATAATTCAATTTCAATTAAAAAATGCCGGAGACTACTCCCTGTGTTTTGGTAACTCCTTTTCCAGGCCTTTCACAAATATGATTTATAAAAGGTGTAGGTGCCTTGAGCAAAGGTGGCATGTCATTATATCAGAAAGTCCATTGGTCCTTGGCAGAAGCGGTGGTTAGGTAAACTGCCCGTCTGTCAAACTCCTCTCAGCGATTTGATTGGGTGAGTTCCCGCTCTCAAATGGTTCTGTATACTGTAAGGGAAAGTTACCGTTACAGGGAGTTTGCCCGTCTGTACGTAAGGTTAAACCCAAAGAAAAAAAGTCGACAATACAGATGAAGAAGGCACATACATTTTATGTTAGTGAACTAACAACTCATCCCATGTAATATCAAAAAGTATGTTGAAATGCATATTTTACTGTTCGATATATGAAAACCCTGACAAAAATATATCTACATGTACATATACGTCTTTATTATGCAGTGAAAAGCGCCCTTATCAGGTTATAAAAGTAACTTAAAGATGTAAATGGCGCAATAAATGTTTGATCAAGAAATATTTACTGTTCAAGTGTGTCAAGATACATGATGGGGTACCAATGCGAGATCGCGAAATTAGTGACCAATAGTATGCACTGCTTATGTTCTGAAATGAACGTGTCAGCATGCCAATGTAGAAGGTAACATCATAGATGAACAATTGGGTGCTCAGTAGACATTAATTGTACAGATTTAACATTGATACATTGTTGTAGATTGTTAGATACTCATCTCCAATGGTCATAAAGGCAGAATCCTTTGCCCCTTTGCCCCATCCCCAGCAACAATGACATGTATTCGTTAAGCTTGAGTAGACAGTGTGCGTTTGGAAGTAGTTTTTAGATCACCTGAGCATGTTCTCAATGTGAACTATTGTGATCGACTGGTTTCTTTCTGTCGTCTGTCTGTTTACACTTGCATGGTTAACACTTGTAGAGGTCACATTTGACATCCAATCTTAATGAAATATGTTCAGAATGTTTATCTAAATGATTTCTAGACCAAGTTCGAATCTTGGCCACCTGTTTTAATATAAAATCGACCAATATTTGATTGCTCTGAAAACAAACGAAATACATTTCAACATGTATTCCCTGCCTACTTTGTACGATTAAGATTGTATGACTTTTTCAGTACAAGAAGAAACTGGTTGAAGCTCAGGTACAGTTGGAACATGTTCACCGGGAAGAAGAGGACCGCCTGCTGAAAAACTTCCAGATGGAAAGAGAAAAAGAGAAGAAGAAGCTGACAGAAGAGATCAACAAAGAGTGGGAAGTGAGGTTGAAAGAACTAACAGATATGTTTGAAAAAGATATGGCTAAGAAAAAGAAGAGACTGGACGATCAGGGGAAAAAGGTAAATGTCAGTTTTAAAATGTAAGGAAAAGGGTTAAAAATGTAAGGAAAAAGGTAAATATCAGTGTTAAAAATGTAAAGAAAAAGGTAAATGTCAGTGTTGAAAATGTAAGGTTAAAGTCAATGTTAGAAAAATAATTTCTGGAGAAAAAAGGTAAACGCCATTGTTAGAAATGTAATGTCTGGAGATAAAGGTAAAAGTCAGTGTTAGAAAAGTAATGTAAAAGTTATTGTTAGACAAGTTATACCGTCTTCAGAAAAAGGTACGTCATTGTTAAAAAAGTAATGTTTGGAGAAAAAGTTACGAGTCATTCTCAGAAAAGTAACGTCATGAAAGAAAATGTGAAAGTCACTGTTAGAACAGAAATATCCCAACGACGATAAAAGTAATTGTTAGAAAAGCAATGCCTGCTTTTGATGTGCGGTTACAATAACTTGAAATTGTTAGAGAAACTGATTTCTCGTACTGGATCATTGATTAAATATACAACAGCTGTGGAAGTTTAGATAATATAACGTTTATTGATGTATATTGTATAGTAATTTCCCTTTTCCACAATATGTGTACGCATTTATCTGAAAATTGATACAGCATAATATAGAAATAAATCTTCACGGTGCAGTTTTATTGACTGTCTGAGGAAACTGTACATGTGGAAATGCGAGTGATTGCGAGAATAGGACGGATGGGACATCTTCAGGCGAATGAAAAGTTGAGATTGCGTTGTCTTATGATAGAGGATCTGTATGCATAGAAAACAGTATTTTAACCGGAAATGCAAATCATTGTGTCATTATGTCATAGTCTTTTATCTCTACATTAATATTAGGGACACTATATAATATCCTTATTATCAATATTTCTTTAGATAAAGGTTGCAAATATTCATCATTGAGAGTTGCCCTATGATTTCAAATTATTAAACTTGGTGCAGTGGTATAGCCAAGTAGTGGAAGTGTCCTTAGGCAAGACAAAGAGAATTCCACATTTCCCTTACAGCAAAGTATTCATTAATAAAAAAAACGTGAATGGCAGTCTAAATTCACCGCGCTTTGATTGGTCAAAAAAGTAGGTCAAAAGCCTGCTTATTCAGCAAACGCCAAAAAAAAAACCCCACTTTAAACCAACTGTGATGTATGCTTATCTTTTATTTTATACAAAACACGCCTGCATGAAGGAGTCACCTACAGGTAATAGTCAATTTTGATGCAGCCATTAGCTGGCCACGTAAGACAGATTTAACTGTATTTGAAAATCATGTCTGTTTATCAAATAAACGTGAACAAATTGCGTCTAGAAGAGGATTTTGCATGTAGGTGATCGTAAAATGAAAGCAGGCGTCTTTTAAACTTCACAATACCTTTTGTCAGCTTAACTATGTCAATGTTTACCTTTGGTATATACAGGTTCTCGATGTTTAAACATTCCCCATATGACTGAAGGGCGTTGTTCACAATTAAATATATAGTTTTTACGACAAATTCGAATTTAATGTATTTGCACAAACGGTTTGATGGTGTGGTATTGTCAGTTTTATTGCGTAGGTATGTCCGAGATAGAGAGAGCCGAGTCTTTAATTTAAACATTTTTTAAGAGTTCAGATGTAAATACGATTGCTACTTGTACTGTATATAAAAGTTTAATGGTACAGTTTATGCAAACAGCGCATACTGTATATTTCGCCGTATTTGTAGAAATCTCTATCTCAAGATCTTTGAAGGAGGTCAATGTGAAGTTTGTAAAAACAATGTAAAGTGTTGTAAGATAAAGAAGTACTGAATAAATTCTTTTTTTGCACCGTGAATAAAGTATGAGAAAAAAAATCCGCGAATTTCAGTTTTCAAATGTTTACACTAGCGAGGTTGCAAAACAAGTGTCCCAGCTCTTTATTTGCTGTTTGTTGCCATTTGTCACTTTAGCAGTCTATTTTAAAACAATTATCCCGCGCTAAGAGGATGGAAAACAAACTACCGATGTACCGTTAAATATAAGGGGTGCTAATTTCCAGTATTTAAAATTTTTATCGTAAGTCACATGAGGGCGGCTGCTGAAGGACTACAAGGGAGTCTTTGGATTGATTTTATAAAAAAAATTCGGTTCGCAAACTCACGTCGAGCGACAAAAAACAACAACAGTCGTATCGAATATGGTATTAATAGTTACCAAACAACGGCAAAATACCGTTTTAAATGCCATGATGTCATTTTATCAGAATTGATTTCAGTATAGAAATGTCATGATACAAAGTTTGGTTGAATTTAAAGTTTGTCCATTGTTTTAGATGATGACGATACAGTTTGAGAATCAGAAGAAGGATCTGGAGAAGTCACTGACGGTGAAGAGAGAGAAGAAGAAAGAGACCATGACAATGAGATTGAAACAGAAAGAGCAAAATATGACGTCATCAATGGTGACAAAACAGAGCGAGCAGATGTTAGACCTGCTAGCGGAGAAGAAAGAGCAATTAAGAAAAGATCTAGAAAAGGAACTTGAAGCTCAAGTGAGTATTAAACGAACGCACTAAAACAGCTTCATGTACACCTGAGGTGAAAGCGCAGCAACCCTTTTAGAACCAGTGTTATGGAGAATGATGTACATTGTAATTCTTTTATCAAACTAAAGTCAAGCTATAGTTTGCAGCATATTCAATGTAAACCTGTTAATTGACAAACCTTGACATGAGAGCTCATAGATTGACTTGCAATGTAAGTTTAAAGTGACATTATGCACATTTTTTTTCAAGTAACAATCCAGCTGAAATAGGTGTGTTTAAAAAGGGTAGAGGAAATAACAGCTTTTAACCCAATATACCAAACTCTTCCTGCTACCAGTACGAAATAATGACTTTCCAAATATTACTTTTCCTATTTTGACTGGGAAAGTCAATTTAAGAAAAAAACCAACTGCATGCAGGAGTTGCTTCCCTTCCACTGCCGAAATCTCTACCAACAACAACAAAAACACTTATTAGTCCAATTTTTTTATTTCTAAAGCACCAACTTCAATTACTGATGCGGTATTAGCATTAGTTCAACACATTTAAATGCACAGCAACCGAAAATTGCTTTTATAAAACTGTCGCCAAAAATACACTATGTAAGATGCGCATAATGTCACTTTAATGATTTAGTCAGCTAGTATTGATATCGTTCACTGCGAAAAATTTTTAGTATCAATATTGTTTTACATGTAATAAGCATTATTGAACTAGTCATTGAGTTGATTTTTTATTAAAATGACATGACATCTTGACATTTTTTAAAATGTCACTGAGAGAGAAAAATAAGCGTGCGAAATTATGATACGTGATCGCTTATGAATACGACATAGCCAATAAAACCGCGAATAATTTTGCACATGCACATTTGTTTTTGTGATAGCTCTAAAAAGAAACATGGCCAGTAAGTATGAAGCGAATAGCCGGCGCGTAGTGACGTGGAAGTTTAAAATTAAGAACATGAAACTCACATGCCTACCAATTAAAATGGATTAAAAACGTATCTTATTTTCTTTGTTTTTAC